>JAVJIF010027823.1:0-56122 GCA_038442645.1 Agave tequilana
TTTATTGAAATTAGGTAAATTATTTTAATTTAATTTGATTTAGTTTAGTTTAATTTAGTTTAGTTTAATTTAGTGATTTTATTTAAGTTAGGTAATTTAGTAATTTTATTGAAGTTAGGTAAATTAATTTAAATTAAGTTAAATTAAGTTAGGTAATTTAGTAATTTTATTTAATTTAGTAAACATAATATATAGTAAATTTAATTTATTTTAAGTAGCTATGATGTGATTTAGTTAATTTTAGTTTAAATTTAGTTAATTTTAATTTTAATTTAATTTAACAGATATCTTTTTTAATTTTCTGTATGCTCCAAAGCAACGCGATATTGGATGAGTGTGATATTGGATGGGAACATGGTACCCCTGTTGGTGGAGGTAGAAAACTTGTAAAGTGTAATTATTATGGGAAATAAGTTCATGATGGTATCACTAGATTGAAGCAATATATAGCACATGTAACCGATCAGTGGAAGAATACTTGTGAGTACCAAAAGAAGGTCTCAAATAATAAGACATCTTTCAAAAGATAGCTAAGAAAAAGCGACTTATGAAATCTTTAAATGAGGAAGATTTTTATGCTGCGGTCAATGAAGATTCTGAAAATAAAATTGAAAAAGTTAGTAGTTTGGAAGAATTTGAAAGAAGACAATTAAAACAAGTTATGAAAGAAAGTCGAGAAATGGCTTGGAGATCGGCAGAAGATCATGCAAGAGATATTGGTGGCAATAGTTCGCAGTCAGGATCAGGGATCTAGCGTGAATTGCGATGATTATTTGAGTGGACATGATAATTACTCACATGGTTATCATAAGCTTGAAGGCCATTTACAGAGGTTGGGTTTGACATCTGGTCAACATTCTAGCACTGATTATTCTAGCAACGCTGAATATTCTACTAGCAACGCTGAATATCAAGATTTTAGGTATTATCACCATAGAGCTGATATTGCCGCCATATTACTCTGATGCTGGATCCTCTAGCCATTATCTCAACTTACAGGATCTCACTCACAAACATATTATTATCCTTATGAAAACTATATTTCTAGTTTCTATACTTATCGCAAGGATGATGATGATGATGATTTTATGCCTCCTCGTAATTCAATGTGAAAATGACTGCATTAGCAGGTACTTATGAATTATTTTGTGCAATTTACTATATTATGCATGTATTTTGATATGTTTCTAGCGACGACCCTTGTATTTATGCTTTCACCTTATGTTTTGTGTGCTAGGTGATATGTTTTGAATATGCAATATATGAATATTCATATCTACATTTTTTTAATATTTATCATGATTTTTTCATAATTTTTGAGCTTTCTCTGCAGCGTTTTGCGCGTATTGTTCAAGTCCGATCCGAGACACCAAGACCAATATGTCTCAGTGTCGGCCGAGTCAGTGGCCGAGATCGCGACTTTGAACCACGCCTGTCAGAACACACACGGGAAAGAATGCATTTCAGGTTATGAGCACCGGTGTGGTGCCGGCTTAAGACCCTCAGGTGTGAGAATTAGTAGGTGGAATGATAGAAAAGAAAGGCAAAGAAAAATTGCCAGTGTAGTGGAAGGATGGGCGAGCACAGGAAACTGCTAGTGTGGTGATGGACTGGAATAGGAAAGTTCCAATGCATTAGATGGGCTAGCATAGAGAGTTGCTAGTGCAATGGTGAATGTGTGTGCTCTGAAGATTAAGAAAGTGATCCCCTTCTTCTGGGAGAAGGGTCATATGTACCTGACAAGGATGCTAGCGTAGAGGCGGAATTGACGGGTTGCTGTAACTGCACGGTCTTCACGTGTTGAATCTGTTGTAAAAGTTGTGATCATCAGCGCTGGTTGGTGGGATTGCATGTCGAGGAATCCGTCATCGTCCATAACTGCCCGCGTTGATGGGGGCGTTACACGCGTTGCATAAGTATCAGCAGAGATTATAGATAATATATTGTTGGAGATAAAGCTTCGAAATTGGGACCTTCAGATCGAGAAAGACCTCCGAGTGGAAACATGGTTCAAAGACTCGGCCGAGTCGGAGACGAGTCGGCCGAGTCGTATCCGTCTCGGCCCACTCCGAGACGAGTCCGAGTCATGAGTCGGTGGACTCAACTCAGAGGAGACTGACTAGGCCGAGAATCGGAATTGACTCGGTCGATTCGGCATTATGATGATAATTTTTGTGTCTCATCGCAATTCAATGTGAAAATAACTACATTAGCATGTATTTATGAATGTAGTTTGTTCAATTTACTATATATATGCATGTATTTTAATATACTTCTACCGACGACGCGTGTATTTATACTTTCGCTTTAAGTTTAGCGTGCTAGGTGATATATTTTGGACATGTGATACATGAATATGGATGTCTACATTTTTTAAGATTTATCGTGATTTTTCAGAATTTTTTAGCTTTCTATGTAGCGTTTTGCGCGTATCGCCCGATACCGATCCGAGTCACCGAGACCGATCCGTCTCAGTGCCCGCCGAGTCGGCGGCCGAGACCGCGACTGTGAACCATGAGTGGAAAGGGCCTCTGAGAGGTAGAGGCCTTGGAATGATAGAAGGCAGCTCCGGACCAGGAACGTCTTCAGGACGGAGGGGAGCTCCAGGGTGGAAGGATCTTCTAGACAGATGAGAGCTCTGGATGGCAAGGAGTGGTGAATGTTCTGGGAGTTGCGGATTTCTTGGGGGAAGCCATGTGTCATCATCCGTGATGAGGATCAAATTTTGACCACTATAGATGTCGTCCGCTTCTCCACTTATCAGACTCTGTGAAAGAGAAGTCGGAAAAGCGGAAGATACTCGGATTGTGAATACTTTAAAACTCATAATGAAGCTTGTGCGGTGAATCTCTTTGGAACACTGCGGATCTCCTGGAATTAATTGTTGGTTGCACAGCTGGCTGATAGCTGTCACATCGGGCAACTGGAAGGCTGTGTCCGCGTCTTACAAATCCTGGCATCATTACGACTGAAATTATAGGCTTTTATGATTTGACGGCGACGGTTGATCTTCTGCCTTTACTGCTGACTGAAAATCTCGCAATTGTGGGCCGACTTTTGACCACTACAAAGAACATATCAACATATTTGTATGTCTGCATACTTGTTTATATAAACCTCAAAACCCCTAGTGATTAGTTTTATTAAAGTAGAAAGAAGAACAAAATGATATCTTAATGATTTAAATCAATGTCTTCTGATAAAATCATCAAATCAACAAAGGAATCTTAAATTTCAAATCAAATACATGACCTACAAGTTTATCTATGAGTGCCTGTTGTGTCTATAAGGTGTTCAGATTATGCTAATAAGTATCTCACTCGTTGAACAGACCTTTTCATGTATGATTTAGAAACATATGGTTTCAAGGGGCAACACAACATTTAGATGGTATATTTTAAACTGGCACGCGCTGAACACACAAATTTTGGTTTATTTAACATCATGACTCTTTTGTCTGATACCTGTCGGTCAAGTATCGATGCAAATGCTAGTGTCTGACACGTGACTCACTTTGAAGTGCTTGTGATTCATGTGTTCGACACTTGACTCACTTTGAAGTGCATGCGCCTCATGTTTGTTGTAGTATCTCCTTCATATGGATATTCATAAATACTGATAGTTTGTACCTCTCTAGAGAATGACAGGTCTGAGTTAGGAGTGTAGAATTTTGGATGAAGAAACTGCTAGGTGCCCTGTTCCCACATAACTGTACCACAAATCTGGTATCACTGTTTGAAACTGTATTGGAACTAAATTCTGAAATCAGATTGATGTAAGAAAGATTTAAGAGAAGTTTATTTCCTTCTGTCACATAAAGAGAAACAGCAAGTCTACAGTTCCTAAATCAAACCATTCTCTTTTCAACTTCCCTAAAATGAGCATGAAGTAAGAAGTGGAGCCTTACCCCCACATGAAAAGCATGAAAAAGATGGGAGATAAATATACACACATCCTCTTCTACCTTCTTTTAGTATTCACATATAGACATGGTTCAAAGCCGCGGTCTCGGCCGCCGACTCGGCGGGTACCGTGACGGATCGGTCTCGGCATCTCGGATCGGACTCGGGCGATACGCGCAAAACACTACGTAAAAAACTAAAAAAAAATCTGAAAAAATCACGACAAATCCTAAAAAAATGTAAACATTGTTAGAATTATGACGTGAATACGTCGTGGAGGTTGATTAATGTCGGATTTGATAGTTTCCTTTTCTGGATCTGTTTTGAGTCTGAATTGGATTCAAGTTTCCTTTATTCTGATTGAAGGTGTTTTGAGTCCGAATTGGATTCAAGTTTCTTTATTCTGATTGAAGGAGTTGTTTAAGACTAGGAGAGTTCTATGGTTTATAAATAACCCCTTAGGGGTGGCCTTCAATATATTCCAAGAGAATCCCATGAATTTGTAATTCCTAAGGGTGTAATTCATCTAGATAAGAAATTCGTAAGAGAAGCTTAGCCACAAGAGTTCGCTGTTTTTGGCGGCCATCAAGGGCTTATAACTTCTCAGTGTAAGGTGTAAGTAATTCTTATTGTACTCCCCAAAGTTTTAATAAAGTTTCTCCCCCTTTTTCCGTGGACGAACACACAATCTGTTTGATCGGTGGAACCACATTATATTGTGTGTTGGCTTTCTATCTACTTTAGAAGATCTTCTTCTTCTCTTCTTCAAGTTGCCTTAATAGATTATGTTGTTTGTTGTCGCTTCACCACCCCAGTCGATTCGGTCGTGAGGGCGTCCACGAAATCACAGCAATTGGTATCAGAACGTACAGATTATTTTCCAACAATTGGTATCAAGTAAGGTCAACGTGAAGATGTCTGCGATCAAGTTCGATATTCAGAAGTTCGATGGCGTCATCAATTTCAGCAGGTGACAGATTAGGATGAACGTCATCCTTACCCAGAGCAGATTGAAGAAAGTACTACTCGGAGGGAGAAAAGTCTCAAGACATGAAGGAAGAAATTTGGCAGGAGTTGGATGAGAAAGCCTTGACAGCTATTCAGTTTTGCTTGACGGACGAAGTGCTGGATGAGTTTTCTACGGAGAAAACAGCGTCCTCGCTATGGGAGCGACTTCAGGACCACTATCTGAAGAAGTCGTTGGCGAATCGATTAATTCTGAAGCAGCATCTCTTTCTTCTCCGCATGCATGAAGGTGCACCTATTAAGTCTCACAGTGCAGAATTTTCCTCTATTATCAATGATCTAGATAAGATAGAGGTTAAGATAGAAGATGAGAATCAAGCACTTCTATTACTGTGTTCTTTACCTTCTTCATATAAGAGCTTTAGGGAAGCTATCATCTATGGATGCAAGTCAACAATCAAGGTCAATGAGGTCAAGGAGCATCTGCTCAACAAGGACAAAATTGAAACCCAGTTGACAGGTGAGTCTCATCATGATAATTCCGGGCAAGTTCATTATTCAAGGGAGAAGAGTAATAATGAAAGTTTCACGGGTAACTCAAAATATAAGAATTTGACGTGCAACTATTGCCACAAGAAGGGGCACATTAGATCTGAGTGTTGACATCGAAAGAAGAAACAACCAGATGCTAATATCACTGAACTGGCTGAAAAAGATAAAGAACAGTGCGACATTCTATCTGTTACAGACAGACCAGTTAGTAACAAAGATAGATGGGCAATAGATTCTGGATATTCATAGCATATCAGTTCCAATAGGAAGATGTTCTCTTCATACACTTCGATTCAACGGGAAGAAGTCTTCATAGGAATTTTGCTACAAGCAAGGTGATTAGCGAAGAAACAATCCAATTTCGGTCCCATGATGGATGCATCACTACTCTTCAAAACGTTTGTCATGTTCCCGAATCAAGGTACAATCTCATCTCTCTTGGAGCCCTACATAGAGAAATGTTCTATTTCAGTTCGAAAGGTGATCTTATGAAAGTTTCCAAGATGCCCATGGCGATGTTTCAAGCTGAACGTGTCGGCAACGTGTGTATGTTGCGAAATTCGGAGATTACAATTGGTGGATTGCAGTTATCCTCTGCTTCAAAAGCGGCGGTTGTGGAACAATCGGAGACTACAATAGAGTCGAGCTCGGATGTTCAATTGTACCCCGAAGGGAGATTGGGACTAGGCGCACAACAAGGTAGTACAGATCGTTACTCCTATGGTGGAGCAAATTCTCATAGATCTTGTGTAGATTAAGGAGATCATTAGGTAATAAAGTTCAGATTGGGCCTAAATTTATTTGACCTAATCAAGATGTGAACCCCATGAGGGGGGCTATGGAGAAAAGAGAGAGATGGAGATTAAATCAAATTTGTTCAATTGTGCGTGGATGCGAGCACATGGAACATGGTGGCTATTCTCGGACTTGGACGTATTCAAGTCAAGGGGGAGATTGTTAGGATTATGACGTGAATCGTCGTGAAGGTTGATTAATGTCAGATTTGACAGTTTCCTTTTCTGAATCAGTTTTGAGTCCGAGTTGGATTCAAGTTTCCTTTATTCTGATTGAAGGTGTTTGTTTAGGACTAGAAGTGTTCTATGATCTATAAATAACCCCTTAGGAGTGGCCTTCAATGTATTCCAAGAGATCCCATGAATTTGTAATTTCTAAGGGTGTAATTCATCTAGGTGAGAAATTCGTGAGAGAAGCTTAAACACAAGGGTCCGTTTTCTTGGCGGCCATCAAGGGCTTGTAAATTCTTAACATGAGACGTAAGTAATTCTTATTGTACTCTCCAAAGTTTTAATAAAGTTTCTTCCCTTCTCCCGTGGACGTACACACTATCTGTTTGTCGGTGGAACTATGTTATATTATGTTTGGCTTTCTATCTACTTTAAAATATCTTCTTCTCTTCTTCAAGTTGCATTAGTAGATCATGTGGTTTGTTTCTGCTGCACCACCCAGTTGATCCGGTCGTGGAGGCGTCCCAAAAATCACAACAATTGGTATCAGAGCATACAGATTGTTTCTCAACAGACATTAATATTCTTGTATTACATATCCAAAACCTATCACCTAGCACACTCAACATAAAGCGAAAGCATAAATACACGCATAGTTGGTAGAAACATATCAAAATACATGCATAATATAGTTTGCACAAAATACATTCATAAATACCTGCTAATATAGTCATTTTCACATTGAATTCTGATGAGACACACTCATCATTATCACAATCTCCGTGATAAGTATAGAAATCAGGTGTATAGTTTCCATAAGGATAATAGTATGCTTGTGTGTGAGATCCAGTAGGTTGAGATAATTGGTTAGAGGATCTAACATCGGAGTAATATGGTAGTGGGTGTTATGCAATATCAGCTCCATGGTGATAATACGCAAAACCTCGATATTCAGCGCTGCTAGTAGAATATTCACCAGTGCTGGAATAATCAGTGTCAGAATGTCGCCTGATGTCAAACCCAACCCCTATAAATGACCTTCAAGACTGTGATAACCATGTGAGTAGTTATCATGTCCACTCGAATAATCATCACTAGAACTCAATCAACCAACCGATCCAATGATCTGTATCTTGTGTGGCATAATACTTTAAATCCCATGTCATAGCACCACCTCGTTGGCTTCCACCAACACCATGAGTCTCTTCATCATTACCGTCATCACCGCCATAACTGTCATCATCATCATCCCACCGTCACCACCATCGTCGTCGTCATCACCACCGCCATCACCATCGCCGCCGCCATCACCGCTATCACCATCCCGCCGCCATCGCCGCTACTTTCGTTACCGCCACTTTCGTTACTACGACGAATACGTTCATCTAGCCAACTTAAGTCATCTGGTGGTAACATCAGTTGTTCTCCCTCGAATTCACTCATCCAATATATCATCATTGAAAATATTGTTTAGATCAATCGGATTGTAATAATCATCATTGTCGCTTTGGAATGTCAAGTTTCTTACTCGCAACCGCATATTGTACTGCACAAATACTAGTTTATACAACTTTTTCATTGCCAACCCGTTGCGCAATTTTGTATGAATCAGCGACCACGTGTTCCAATTTTTTTCACAACCCGATAAAGAACATGTTTGGCTTAAAATTTTGATGACAATTTTCTCAGATTAGAAGCTTCTTCGCAATAATTAATCCACCAATCAGCTGGAAGAGATTGTTGCACTGCTCTTCTAGTCAGTAAGCTTCCAAATTCTCCAACTCCATCCACAATAATTTTACTTGCGAGAATCCACATGTTAATATTTGTATAACATTATATCAATGAAATAAATAGCCAATATTGCTATATCCATAACTTCATAGATAATAGATAATGTAGTTCTTATCCTGATCCACTATCTTCAAGACTCTAACAAGAGGATCCATAATGTTTTAGACCTTTCTTACCTTCTTCCAAACCGGTCAGTCAGAATGAGATTAGAAATTTTATTTCTCACACTTCTTATACTCCTTTTCTTGTTGAATTCACGTCATTCGTTGTTGTACACATTCTTTTTAATCTTATTCATAGCGAATAAGGCTTTCAATAGAAATAAACTCGGTGGCAAATCGTGTTATACCTGGTGTCAACAATCTCTATCTTTAGTAAATTGCTTCATTAAATTCGTTACTTTGAGGCTATTGTAAATGAATGTGTAATCATCTTAACATCATCTAATATCTTCTTTGCTGATTTCATCGCCCAATATCTTCAAGCATCAATTAATGCAATGTGCTGCACAGGAAGGCCAAACAAATACTTTCTCTTCTCCATTAACAAGTGACCAGCTACTTTAAAACTTGCTTCATTGTCTGTTACAATCTGCATGATATTTTCTCCACCAACTTCATCAACAACTTTGTCCGTTAGAGAAAATATATAATCAGCAATCTTCGAGATATTAATAGTTACAACAAAAGTATGATAGATCATGCTTCTATCACAAAATCATGAAATTAATAATAAGCTTTCTATTCCTGAAACTCCAGCCATCACACATGATCGTGCAACATACTGCGGCCATTTTACTTTTATTGAAGCAATATATACTTCAATTTCTTTCATTCCTCTTCCAAATAAAGATTGCCAATCTGGTACCCCGTAGGGCCTGTTACACATGGGCCTGCCTTCGCAATAATATTAATCATGACCTAGTAATAAGGACCACTATCAGCTGCATTGAATGGTATTGCATTGTAGTGGAAGAATTTTGCCATGGCTTTTTCAATTTTTTAAACGTTCTCAATTGAGAACATGCTTTGATTGATTTATGCTTTCTTAGAAACATGTAAGGATCAATACCACGAGCTGAAATTTCAGCCTTCTCTAGTAGTAAAACTCCTACACAATTCACGTTTGATCACTGGTTCTGAAGGCTGCGAACTACTGCCGCCACCAACACCTTTTGTATGACCTTCTGTAATTCTTTAAGCCATTTCACAGCTTTCCTTCGTAGCTCGCTTTAATTGTCTTCTTTCAACTTCTTTCCAGCCACCAACTTTTTCAATTTCATTTTCTAAATCTTCATCGATCACATCATAAAAATCTTTCTCAGTTAAAAATTTCATAAGCCGCTCTTTTTTAAATTTTATGGATGTTCTTTCTTTACTACTTTCGAAAAGATATTTCAATAATTGAGATACTTCTCTTGATGCTCACAAGCATCCCTTTAATTGACCGGATACATGTGCTATGTGTTACTTCAATCTTGTGATTCCACCATGTACTTGTTTATCACAATATTACACTTCACGAGTTTTCTACTTTCACCAACAAGGGTATCATGTTCCCATCCAATATCGCGTTGCTTTGGAGCCATACTGAAATATTAAAAATTATCTGTTAATTTACATTAATTAAAGAATTAACATTAAATGATTAAATTTACACTAATTAAATTACATTAAATTAAAACATTTCTAATGAATTAACATTAGATTAAATTAAGTAGATTAATTAACTATATTAAATTAGACTAATATTAGCTATATGTTAATTATATTAATACTGCTTTATGTTAAATTAACTAGATTAATATTAGCTATATATATTGAATTATCTAGATTAAATTAACAGGATTAATTTTTGACTAATATTAACAAAATTAACTTCATTAAATTACCAAAATTAAATAACACAGGGGGGGGAGAGAGCAGGTGAGAGAGGAAGGGGAGAAACGGCGGGTGTGAGAGGGAAAGAGCCAAAGAGAGCCCGGGAGATGGAAAGGGAGAGAAGAGACCGTGTGAGAGGAGGGGGAGAGAGAAACAGAGGGAGGTTGAGGGAAAGAGACAGAAAGAGAGCTTGTGAGATGGAGGGGGGGAGAGCGGTGGAGAGGGAGAGAAAGAGAGCGGGAGGAGAGGGAGGGGGAGAGAGAAACAGATGGAGGGAGAGGGAAAGAGACAGAGAGAGCTTGAGAGATGGAGAGGGAAAGAAAGTTAGCAGGTATGAGAGAGAGGGGGAAGAGAGAGACGGAGATGGAGAGGGCCTGGAGCGGCGATCGGGCGGCGTCGACGGAGCTGAAGCGGTAAGCTGGAGCAGCAATCGGGCGGAGCTGGAGCAGCGATCGGGCGGGCGTCGGGTGCGACCGAGATCTGAGGTAATTTTTTTTCCTTTTTCCCTTTATACATGTTTCATCACGGTTCACAGTGGACGGTGACCGACCGTCGGCTGAGAAATCAGAGTCGCTCGGTCGACACCGAGTCGACTCCGATTCTCCGCCGAGTCTCGGCCAAGTTGGTCAACTAGTAGTGAATCGTTTGACTCGCGACTCAATTTCGTATTGGAGCGGGCCGAGTCGGATCCGGCTCGGCCGAGTCGTATCCGGCTCGGCCGAGTCTTCGAACTTTGCATAAAGATGTTCCAAATTTAATCAAGGAACTTAAGGCAACCCTCCCCCCAAAAAAAAAAACACACACACACACACAAAAAGAGGAAAAAAGATTGTTTTCCTACATTCAATATTAAGGTTTTTTATATTTTGTTTCTGTCATGTCGGAATACTATTTTATATTCTGGGAGAAAAACAGTTCCAGTTTTAAATCGATATGAAACCCCTCCGACATCAGTTTTTTGGAAATTCAGAACAGCATTGACATGATCCACATCGGGGCACAGTGGCATGCTGTTACTTTCAAGTATATCAACTGAATTATATACAACCAAGAAAAATACAGAAACAAATAAACTATACAAATAATTGTCTACTTTGCAACTTAAAATGTCATACCGGGTCGGCAGATCTGGTCCCTGCATCACTATCATTAATTTGTGCTCTATTTTTCTTGTAGAATTGAATCCCATTGCCAGCGGGATTTGGCAGTATAGGGGGATGAATTGCATAGAAATTTGCTACAACAGCTGAAATTGTTTGATAGCAATCTTTCTCATTGTCCCAGTCAACCTTCAAATAATGAGAAATTATTTAGTGAAATACAACTTGCATATTGCATAGACAAGAAGGAAAAAGTACATCCAGGTTAAAAAAACAATTCACTTCTAGCACAGTAACACATATTTGGAATAATTCCATTAAAGGATTCAACTACAATGCTTGTATTGCTCTGTAACAGCCAACACAGGCCTAACAAAATTGTTATTAGCAAATATTTATAGTCCACCAAATAGCATTGGATATCCAATGTCAAAGTGAAAATAGCAAATTATATGCTCATTCTAGCAAATGGAAAGGAGGAAAAGAATAACAGAAGAATTTTTTTAGTGAAATTCAAAGATGGACTACTTAGAAGGTTTTAGATACCTGATTTATGTATCAAAGTACAACAGTTTCAGGTGCTGTATCTTCAGTGCATAAATAACTTCTGCTTATGAGTTCAAATTAACACTAAAAATAATCTAAACTATATCAAATTACCAGAACAAATTTATAGGTGAGACCTACATCGTTACCCAAGCTCAACAAAAACTCTGGAACACGGTCCATGTCAGGAGTGTACTGGTCAAGTACAACAGGAAGCCTCGTCAGGTTCCCTTGTTCATCAATATGTATAGTGAAGCACTCGTCCAGCAAATCAGCTTTCCGCTTTAGCAACTCAGTATTCATCTGGTAAAAGGAAGTCACAATAATGGAAAGGTAAACATTTCAACTCAAGAAGCAACAACTAAGATGGTACTGAACTGCTGATCATATATGGTACTAGAAAACAAGAAGAATCAAATGATTGCTTGAAATTTGAAACCATAAGATACAGAATACAGACGCAGAATTGAGATCTAATTTTTTTTTGAATGGATTTGCCGATGGGATATAGTACTCTAAATTTAGAAGACTTAATGAAGAAAATGGCCAAGTTTCACAAACAGCTTATCAACCTGTTGCCAAGCTCTTGAATAACTCAGTTGATGCCGAAGTCAAAAGTTGCTAATGAAACCATGAGCACAAAATAGAGGATTCCACAAACTAGAAGACCAGTCAACAGGTAAAGAACCTACCTGAAAGACCAGCCAACAAATCTCCATCGTTCACCTATGCTTCAAAAGAGCATGTGATGGGAGTAGATTGGATCAGTTATCATGAAGTGCATTCAGATTTAAGGCATAATAAGAGAGACAGCAAAGCCAGAAAGACATTCGCACATTTAGATCACTATCTGGTCATTGGTCTGTTTACATAAAGACTTCCAGAATGATGAAAAAATCAGAACAAATCTTAGAATTTGATGTTGTTAGAATATAAAATAATTAACCTCAACCTTCACCACCACTTTGGAGTTTTGGTGCAGTGACAAGGATTTTAATAGTGGCATCTCAAAGTTTTTTTCGCATCTTATTATTTACTCAACCAGTGTAACACAAGAAGCTGTCACCAGCCTACGCTATGCCCATAAAAGGGCAGTGTATGTAGTGTATGTGGAGAGATTATAATGCAAACAAAACAACCCTAAATTATGTGGAAAACTTTGTGCAACACCCCCCCCCCCCCCCGGCCCAAAAAAAAAACCCGCAAAACCACACACAGAGACAAAAAGAAATATATATAATATAATTAGGATAATAATAATAAAGGCAAACCTCTTTTTTTCAATCTTCTTATTCACTAGTTCTAGTCATTCTCCTTTTCTTTCCTTGCGGTGTGTGTAATGTTCTTCTTTTTCTGGTGTAGATTTGTATGCGTTCTTCCCTTTCTTTCTATCAACCTCCATCTTCATGAGTCATTATTTTTTTAAAAAACTTGAATGGAGTGAATCCACAACTTAGTTTTCCATTAAAAAAATTAAAAAACTTGGGCTTTTTTATTTTTAAACATTCTAAATGATGCAGATCAACTTGAATGGAGTGAATATACAACTTAGATTTCCTATTGCGAATTTGAATGGGGTTTGTCATTAAACTATTCAATGCCTTTATGTGACTTCTCTGTGGCCAAGTTTTCCTATTGCAAATATGAATGGGGTTTGTACATTAAATTCAATGCCTTAATGTGACTTCTCTGCATGCATACATATAGGATATAGCGCTTTTTGTGCTTTTCTTTAGTCAAGCTATCATTATTGGATACAACATCCCAACCTTTTTCCTACAGAGGCTCATTCTTGGAGTAATTTGAGAAGGCTTTGTATCTAGGATAAACATGTCTTGCACTGATACTTGGATTAAGGAACCATATCCATATCGGAGACGTATCTAATCCTTGTTGGATACTTGTCAAATACTTCTTTTTATGTATTTAAATAACATATATTAAAATCTCTGATGTATCCAAGATGTATCCAAGGCAAGGAAGTCATAAAATCTTAAGACGTATGTCATATACGTATCTCAGTGTCATCTGTGTATCTCATACCCATACCAGTTCAACATATGGATTGACAAAATTTATGTAAGAGGATTTTAACCTAACATAGTCCCTTCTTAAGTTGGTATCAAATTCATGGCAAAGGCAACTAATGCAAGAGGCTGTAAAACTCGAAAGACAGCTAGCAAGTAGAAAGGTTAAGCATATCTCATAGTATAAGCTCATGCATAAAAGGAGCAACCACCCCAATTCTCCTTCAATGGGGAGAGTCTAAGGGTGTGGATGAGAGACTTCTACACAATGTGATTCTTTTAAAATGTGAATCATCTTTCTTTTCTCCAATTCTTAATTTTCTTGCTCTTACATCTTATCTCAAGACATTCATAGAATGCACTGCATATATAAAAAATATATTGCTTAAAGAACTATTTTCTCTTAGTTAAATCCAACCTATTTTCCCTTGTAGCTAAATCCCACTAAATTCTCTGTATTGATAACTCATACAACAGTGAAATCGCCGAAATATGTTCATGTTATGAAAGATCAGGATGAGGTCATCC
Source organism: Agave tequilana (assembly GCA_038442645.1). Taxonomy (NCBI): domain Eukaryota; kingdom Viridiplantae; phylum Streptophyta; class Magnoliopsida; order Asparagales; family Asparagaceae; genus Agave; species Agave tequilana. The sequence continues at coordinate 14,261 of JAVJIF010027823.1, forward strand.
AGATTTTAGCCTGTATATGACTACTGGATTATTTCTCCTGTCTAATCTTAGATCAGTTCAAGTTGCAATTCTAATCACGCCAACTAGAGCCAATCTTTTGATTCATCAACTGGTTTGTCAAATAGTTTACATTAACTAATAGATTAGTATGAAACAATGGCAGAAATGAAAGGGTGCTTTCATAGTCACAAGTTGTATTAAGGATCTATCAGATCAGGGTAAGAATAATCAACTGAAAAATAGTTAGCATAATAACCAGCAGATCATTACTGATGGGCTCAGAGAATCCTTTAGCTTAGTGGAATCTTTCGGATACTAATTTAGGTTCTCCAAGTTCATCCCATGAGGGAAGATTCAAGGGCTTACTTTATCTTTATCTGATACACTTTTCTCCCTCTTAAAACATGCCTACAACCTAAATATTCTATGAACCCATCATAGCTGCAGTAACCCTTAATACCAAGAATATCTCTAAGTTACCAACTATAAAAGTATGAACGAAACCTGGAAGTAAGACATGATTGATACTTATTTAACACTCTTTTACTTATCTAGACACTATTTTCTAAATCGTCAAAAGGGATACCCTTTTTCTGCAAAAGTGAACAGCATAAGCATAGGTCCAGCAAAGCATTTTACAAATGTTTAAATGTCTGAAGAAAGAGAAATGAAATATTGGTTAATATGAAGCAAACCCAAAAAAGGGAGTTCAGGATGGTTCATTTACTTCTGCAATCTTCATTTTCAGATCGTCATTCTCATTGCCAACAGAATCCAAGTCTTCCTCTTTGAGTGCCATTACTAATAACTCCAAGACAGGAGCTGGATCACTTAGCTGGATGGCATTGAATTTGCCATATTTACGTAGGCTTGTTGATACATAAGTTCTTTGCTGATCAAAAGAACATCAAACCAAATGTATTAGGAAGATTGCAAGTAACCGACACCAAAATGAATGATAATCTTCAGTAGTCACGATTATGTTTCAGCAGGAAGTTTAAGCATAGATCACATATCAATGTCTAAACAGGGTGTCATGGGAAATTTAGAAATGATAGTTGAACAAATAAGATACTAAATATGCAAAATTAGATAGGAAATATATCGTTGGACCACTCTATTTCAGAATGAGACTTTATCGAGTATAAACTTCAGCAGTACTATTGACTCAGTTGGCAGCCCAAGTAACAGGTTTAACAAAAAAGCTCACTAGCATGAAGTAACTTTCAAGGAAGAGTTTCATTCAGAAGATAATTTTTCAAATTAGAGGTGGTTGTAATTTTTCTACTCATCATTATCATTTCCAACCACCCCCACCGCCCCTTCCCCTTCCCTCAACCCACCCCCAAAAAAGAAAAGAAAACAAAACTGAAAAAGGAAATAAAGAAAAGACCCCCTTGCCCCAAATCACCACCACCCCCCACCCCAACACACACACGCACGCACGCACGCACGCACACGCACACACAAGTTGGATATAAAATCAATAATCCAGTATCACTTTTACTGGGTTCGTTTATGAACCTTTATGTTGTTTTCGTTTATGAACCTTTATGTTGTTTATTCAAAATAAATCTGTTATATATGATATATCTATCTACTATATAGTATGTGTAGAAATCTAGTCACCTCTTCATTCGAACAAAGTAGGCAGTTGGAATTACAGGGCAGACCCAATTTTGTTTAGACAATTCAAATTATCTCTCATTTACATCAAACCATCTATAGACATTGCAAGCATTAAAGTTATAACACAAAGCATTACCTATAAACTATTACCTAAAATCCATACCTCACATTCACCACATTCATAAGATAAAGATAGGTATTGTATTGAAGCAGAGCGAAAGTTTCATCTACAACTCCAACATACGTGCAATTCTTTACAATGTCCAAGAGACCTGAAGTGTTATTAATGTAATTCCTCAATCATACATAATACCCTCTACAGACATAAGTATGACAGGAATATTAAATAAAATATATTTAAAACTCACCAGCATGGGCATTACAATCATATCTCTGGCGAGCGCATTTACAGAAGTTATATCTTCAGTGTCCTTGGGGTTCCTTCGTATCTCACAACAGTTCTGAAGATGATTTAAAGAGTTGAACGGTCTCATACATAAATGCAATACTTATTTTCAGTACAAGCATAAAGCCTTAAGAAACCTGGATATAAAAGAAGATGCTAGAAAAAGAACAAATAAGAACGCTTGTAACATTTATTTGGAACCAACACAATTCATCGTACACCAAACAGCATATATCAATGCGTCATTGCAGCTCTGTGGGAAAACCATAATTCTAGAGAAACGCAAAGAGTGGTTTGGGGGTTGTCAAAGGTTTAGAGGCATGTAATGGAGCACGAGAAATTTTCCCTCTAAGGGTGGACAACTTCCATCTTATTTGCTCAAAAAAAAACATGAATAAAAGAGAAAAGGGTGAAGGGAAAAAGGAAACATGTAATTCTTGATTAGGACCAAAATCTCAGTGGCTGTTAAAACTTAAGGGTTCAAGTAGACTATCAATTACCTAAAGGATGGTTTGTTTGTTTGACTTGCATGCCCAATGGTGTGTGGTAGGTTGACCCATTCTCTACCTTGCTTAAAATGACTGAGTGAGAGATAAGTACCGGCACTACGTTGGTACAAAATGCATCTGAAATCCTTTGCATATTTACTAATCATACTCTTATTTTATAGGAAAATCCTAGAGATGCACAAAAAGATGATAAAGATCGCATGCAAATCTGTAACTGATTAAAAATGTATTATGTATTATTGTAGTTAAATTGTGGCTAGAAGCATATATCACTGTTTAACTGAAAACAATCTACAAGAAATAAAATAGGAACCACAAGGATGTGTAGCTAGCATTGAAACTCCAACTAGTATAGAATATATATATATAGGATACAGACACAACACGGTAGGACATGCCAAATCCTAAAACTCTGCACATTCTTAAACTGCAAATATAGGAACTAAAAAGATTTGTTTTGAAGCAAAGATTTCACATTCTCAAACTTATGAGAAGTTTAGAACAAATTGTCAATTGTCAAATTGAGAATGAAATTGCAACAGTTTATTGGAATGCTTGAAATACTAAAGTGGAATCACAATGAAATAGGTGAGTTTATTTTATCTATAAACTAGAATAAAATTACTAAACAAGAGTCCAAGTCGTTGAACAAATTGAAGCAGAGAAATTCATAACTGCAACAAAAGCATGCAAATGCAGAAATTTGGATTTACACAATTTGGGTTATAAACATGCGAGCAGGTTATAACAGATTCCTATCTGGACCTACATTTAACTGTAGACTTAAATATAATCTAACCATAAATAGTATTCTAAATATTTTTATTAAAAACTTTTACTTAAAAATGTATTTTATTGCATATTCTTTGTTTCTCTCAGATGTTATCCAAAATGTTATTATAAACTCATTCACACACAACGACATGCACACATACATGAATACTGTTAGCTATTTTTTGAAATAGAATTGGAGTAAAAAAAACTCCTTAAAATGTGAAGCAACGTGAAATGAAAAAGTGATTTTCATTTTCAGCTAAAAGTTTGGAATCCACTACAAGCTAAGAAACTTCAAATTATATTAGAATTCAGGGTTAAAAATTACAATCATTTGAAAGTATGCACTTCAGTCTCAATCATCTGGGATTGGTTAAGCCTCTCACTGAAACATCCTTAAATTGAAACTTGAATGCAAGGGTTGAAATATTGCCTGGTACTGATGGCGATATACATGGACGATACCAATCTTTGCCGACACGACCAAGATGATGCTAATACTGCCGATATGATCAAGAGAACAACCAATATTGCAAATATTGCAAATTCTAATTCCAAAACCTATGATTAAATACCGACCAATACCATGATTTCAAAATGTAAGATGTTTGTGGTGTATATAGTTCAACTGACACAAGCATAATTTTTTTTCTTTTTCTTACTCTGACACAAGCATATTAGTTAGATGCTCCAAACATAACAATTATATTAACAAAAGCATATAATAAAATGATTCTAGATAACTATAAAAGCAAAATGTTCTACAAACTTTGATCTAAACGAGGCAAAATGATAAATGTGACTTTTATGGCTAATTTTATGAAACATGTATCTGCAAAGTTGATCTGCATACAGGCAAGAGGATAAATGACTTTCATGGCTAAAAATTTATCAAAGGTTGGTCCTTTACTATGTTATATAAATTAACCGCGATAAAGAAGAATTCCCATTGAAAAAAGGATAGGTTAGATATATACCAAAACATACCAAATCTAAATTGCCCCTTAAAAAAACTTTCCGGTGAAAAAATACCCCTCAAATTATTGATATTGCAAATGTACCCCACAAATCTTCTGGGTCTTAAAAATTTACAACCCCCCCCCCCCCCCCCCCCCCCCGCTCGGTATCATTGTCTTAGAAGAGAATTTTCCTTCTAATTTATTAACTTGCCTACTTTTTTGAAATGACTAAGTTGTTCTTATTTAAATGATTAGCTCCCTCCTTCCCAGCTTAACTCTATTGACTCATCTCCTTGTTCTTCCTCTTTCTCTACCTCCTCCGCTTCTCTCTCAAGTCAAACCCCAATAAAAGTACATCAAAAAGAAGGAAAGAAAATCATTCTCATAATAAGATTTCTTTTTTTTTTTCCTTATTCTAAAAAAAATCAAATTCTCAAAGAAAAAAAATCCTCTCGAGAACAGCCTTTCAAAATCAAACTCATTCAAAGTTTATTTATCATCAACAAACTGCATCACATCATTTCACAATTAGGAATTTGAGAAATATTTGAGGAAAAAATGGAGTGAGATTTGAGGGAAATTTTGGATTTAAGGAGGATTGAGAGAGAGCGCGAGAAGAAGAAGAAGAAGGGAGAAGATGCAAGAATCTTGGGTTTGATAGATTTAGGATTAGGTAAAGATGAAGAATATAAGAACAATAAACAAGATAGGTGAAGAAGAAAGGAGAAGGGCATAACATGCAAAACACCCTTATTGTGTCTAAAATCTAACTAGAGGGGTAATATTGTTAAGACCCAAAAAGATTGGAGGATAAATTGGCAATATCAATGGGTTTTTTTTTTTTTTTTGGTGGGGGGGGGGGGGGGGGGGGGTTGGAGGGGTTTAATATTTTTCTAAATAGAGTAGGTTTGGTGGTATATATCCTTAAAAAAAATTCAAGTTTGAAATGTAATAAAAAGAAAAATTTTCATAAGAAACAGATCAAGTTTGCATATTTTTACCTCACTGAATTCATGTCAGGTTTTTTGCCATGTTGTGATGGTCCATCTTGCATGTATGCGTGCAATCTGCCAGAAGGATCACGTGAGTCTGTTCTGACCATTTGATTTACAGGGATTTGCTGAGATTTTGTCCCTGCGAGATGGAACCAGAAACCAACTATACATACCTGAACTGGCAATATAAGGTTACATTGAGAAAACTATGACCAAATTGGAATAATCTGCATACTTATATTCAGCATTATACAAGGCAAACAATTCAAAATCGAAAAAACAACTATATAAATATATATACCAGAAAATGTCGAACTGCGTTGGGTCTCCTTGTTTGCACTAAAATTGCTCGTTGACAAGGTATTTACAGCCTGTGATGCACATCAAAATCATTGATTGAACAATATCTAAGATCATCAATAGTACTTAAAAGTAAATACTTCCAGTGCATGAGCATTCCAACTGCCTTGAGTTCTGTAATAGATACTTACAAAAATTACTATCGAGGCCCATTTATTTGTATGAACATTTGGTGTTATGGAAGATATCCTCTTTCAACTCTGGTGGTTGCAACAAGGAGTACAGACCAGTTTTTCAAAGGAGGTTCGTGACGAAATATAATGAGATGAGAAATTTACATATATCTATTAAAATACAGGAGTAGATAAGAACATGCAAAAAATTCATGCTCATACGATAATATTGATATTAAACTTTTATATCATCACTCATCAGAAATCATTGTTGGGAGTATGTGTCTCACATTCAATTGAATAGACAAGTAGGTGGCTAATGGTACAATATCCAAAATTTTATATCATCACTCATCAGACATCATTGTTGGGAGTAGGTGTCTCACATTCAATTGAATAGACAAGTAGGTGGTACAATATGCATTTAGTTCCCCATGGAACAAAGAGAAAGGATGTTAATGGTTAAATATATTTAAACCCAAGACTCCATCAGTGGTTACCCCTTTGGGTCATGTTGTAGTCTAAGCCTATTAGCCACTTACATCAAGTTTAGTGGGCCCATTCTTGTAAAAAACTGGTATTAGAGCTAAAAAAGGATTCGAGTGGATGTGATGAAAGAGTGAATTAGTTGCTGAATTGGGCAAAGGATAAAATGAAATTGCTGAAAAAGTTCTAAAAAGAAAGAAATTGCTCAAATTGTGAGGAAACTGAAACTGACACTATTTTTGCTGAGTTGCTGACACTGAAACGGTTATCGCTGAGATGCTATAAAACTGAAATTTGCAGCTGTGAGTTGCTGAAGGAGATTTGCTGAGCTGCTGATTTTGAAGTTGCTGCAGTGAGTCGTTGAATGTGAGTTGCTGAAACTGCTGTTTTGTGTTCTCTACGGGTTGGAGGGACAAAGTGTTCGTGTTATTAATTCTGTGTGTGATGGATTTAATCAAGTTGGGAGACCAGAAATCCCGGGAGACGGTGTCGCATAGACCTTTGGTGGTCCTATGGTGAAGACTCCAATCAAGTAAACATGTTGGACTGCTTTGGTGAAGACTCGGACTCAGATCAAATCAAGTTGCTGTCAAGATTCTGATTTAAGGCAGATCTTGAAATGTGTGCGCTTCAAAGTGGGTTTTACCAAATACAAGCTAAAATGGATATTTGTTGGGAATCTTGGGATTATGTGTCTCGCATCCAATAGGGTAGATAAGTGGATCATACAAGGTGGCTGTGGTCCCAAATTGAATAGAGAGCAAAGATGGTTAAGTGGCTAAAATATGTTTAGACCAAATACTCCATCAGCGGGTTTTCTCTTTTGGGTCATATGGTATTTTAGGCCTATTAGGAACTTCCATCAACTTTAGTTGTCGTAACAATCGTGATATTCAGTGGTAGCTGTAAGAATTTTTGGGATACTTGCTATTTGATGCCAGCACATGGTAGTTCAGTATCAAAACATTTTTAATTTTCCATAAAAAGAAAACCAGGTCGACATTAAACTTTTTCCTAAGAGGGAGAGAATACAGTATATTTATTGGTATTGTAATAGAATGTGGCAAAACAGATTAAAACTGAATTCTATAAAGAAAATCAAGAAAAAACACATCTTACAAGATATGTCAAAGTTGCATGAGTTACCTGAGCCGGAAATGTCCTCGAAGTGTTGGAGGTCATCAACTTGGTCTCAACAGCATTCTGTATCGTTTCAATTAGACTTTCCTGATTCAGGAGGCTAACCTGCAGCATGAAGAGTTAAAATAAAGTGATATGAATAGCTTGGAGAATTTAAGAAGGTATATCAAATGCTAAAAGAAAAAAGATTTACAACCCACACATAACTATGGCAGACTCAATGCATACTCAGTTAGCATAAAACACAAGTGCACCTCTCTTTTTGTTGGATGTATATTCACATCTACATGCTCAGGTGGAAGACAGATAGACATATAAATGAAAGGTTTAGATGCTTTTGGCAAGTAGCACCATATACAACTTCTATAGCTCTCTTCAGGGCAGTGCACTCAACCAGCCTATCTGGAAACAGAAAAGAAAAAGAAAAACATGTAGTCAATATATTCTGAGCTTTGAACAAGCATATCTAGATAGACAAGAAACAGAAACCTTATTCCCAATAGTTAACTCTATTTAGTGCATCCTTCTGATGTGTTTGATAAATATACTGAATGGTTAAGCTTTAAGGTAATGAAGATGGCACTAACACCAACATTTTTCTGATAACTGGGTTTTAGGAAGGAAAACATGCAACCCAAACTAGTCAGTTTCACAGGAGAAACAAAGAATGCTAATGAACATCAACAAAAAGATATCATGATTCAGAAGCATCATGTACCCTGACAACTAATTGCAATACATGAGTGTTGATACTTTACCTATTGGAAATGCATCATCAGATAACGATTTGAAACCAGGAAAACAGTGAATGACGCAACTACTAATGGTTTTTTCTCTGCCCTGGCTGCTAAGGTATAAATGAAGCAACTACTGATGTTCTAAAGTATGAGGTTCTTTTAAGAGACATTCCATTAGCTTTTTTTCTTTATCAATCTAATGAACACACCATGTGAGCACGCATACTATCCCCACATACCATTAATGAAAAGAACCATCGTTGTTTTCTTTGCCGTATAATTTGCATTTGAAATAAAACCATCCATCTTAAAGGTTGACCCAGCAGGATTGTCATCTGAAACAGATATTTCCATTAAATGACGGACGACCGAAATGCCATACACGGTTCTGATAGCATCCAGCCTTGAGGAAGCGGTGACTGTGTGAACATCTGCTCTGTTCGCCCCATGCTATGACATCAGAAAGAGAAAATAAAATAAATTTCAGGCAAATAATTTGGGATAAATATTCTAATCAAATGCACAATATAGAAAGGACTCAGTCAGTGGCTAACCTTTCTACAAGAAAAGCCAACATTAATGTTGTGAATTGCAAAGCGACTTATCAGGTCCACAATCTTAGGATAATCATCATTGGTATTCTGTAACGTTTTTCTCCGAGCAATCATATTGTAAAACAGGTTCTCAACCTAAGGGGAAAAATTAAAATTAGAAAAAGTACAAAAAATCCCCAAAAGTTTCATATGATGTACCTAGAAAATGCAGAAAATAATGGGTTTGGAACTAGCATTACACTTCATAAATATGCAAAATGTTTTTTTCACCATTATCTGTGTTCCTTTCACCGCAGCACAGGGTTTAGGTTCATGTTCCATTACCCCATCTCTATAAGAAACCCTGCATAAGAATAGAGCAGACACAATAAAATCCAAATATACTGGAATAGCAATTTATATATATATATGACATTTTTTTTCCCCTGGGAGAAAAGCACCTGTATCCATGCAGTTGGCCTTCAGTTATTGTTGTGACAGTGACATGGCCAACATATGTCATGCTGGCCAACGCCTCCCCTCTAAAACCCATTGATCTAATGGTCTGCAGATCCTCGTATGTAGATAACTTTGATGTGGTGTGCCTTTCACATAGTATCGGCAAGTCTTCATACTGTGCAATGAATAATGACTACTAATAAGTTTAGAACTACACTAGAAGAATTGACAATATAAATGATTTTAATCATCTTTGTACGATAAAACCCCGTGATTTCTTCCAAATATTTGTACAGTAAATTGGTGATGCCTGAAGAATAAGAGCAAAAATCATCAACATTTCAGCCTTTACCATAAGATGGGGTTGAATATGGAGCAAGAGGCTCCTTGAAAGATTTGAAAATTTTACAATCAATTATCAACATAAAGTCGACCTTCTAAATTGTTGCAACCCTCCTAAATCTTGTATTTATATGTGCATACTTAATTAACATAATGCAACCCTCCTAAATCTTGTATTTACTTTCAAGCCTACATCATATTGCTCTTGAAACCTTTATTTTTCTCTACAAACGACCATATTTTACATCTTTTGTAATCCTGCAACCCCATGGCTACATCAAGATGGGAGGCCTTGATAAGTCCGAGATGGCTAGTTCGAAGGAAAAGCTACCTGGTTTTCTCTTGTGTTTTACAGTTGTACAGTTAAGGATCGACTCTCCAAAATACTTCTGGATTGACAAAAACATCACAAAAGGAAATGATGATAGATTTTCCAAAGGAAGTTACCTTCAAAGTTGAGGAACATTTAAAGCCAAAGAGCAAACATAACATTACCAATGAAAAACCAATTCACAAAAGTAAACATCTACAACACTGTCTCTTCATACTTGCTAGCAAATGCCCTAAATCTAGGCTTAATCATCTTCAAGTGCAAAAACTAGATGATCGAAAACCAACACATGCCAGAAGTCTATCCTTTCTTTCCCTGAAAAACACCTTCCAACGTGAACCTCTTTCTAGCAATCACCTATTACATTCTAGAACCAAATGATTGTTCCGCACAAACTCTTTAATAAGGTCTTCAAGGTCTAAACCCTAATTACACAAATTGTCTGTCTCCGTTCATATATATGAACACAATCGTCCTAAGCTTTTGTTTATTCGCAATGAAGTCCAAACAGCACAATAGAATGAGAGATAAAATTTTCAAAAATCTACAACATAGAAACCAAATTGCAACAACACACCCACAGATCTCATCTTTGAGTTATTCCAATACTCTAGCCAATAAAAAAATCCAAAAATTCCCAGAGCAGCATCTTTCATTAACAATATGTGTGTATGTGTAAAAAAGGGGCAGAAAATACTCTTAAACCCTAAACCCCTTCTCCTGCATCATCGAATCAAATAAATGTTCACCGAGAACCCCTAGTTCACATGCAGAATAAACAAAAACTTAACATTTACAAAGGAAAATTATAAATAACAGTAGAAACCAAATTCCAAGCAGAAATCTAGAGGACTGGGGCTACGGTTTCGTTACTCTGATGCCATGGCCGTTATCGGAGACCTGGATGAGCTTAAGCCCGCCATCCTTGACGACGACGGAGACGGAGGTGGCGCCGGCGTCGAGGCTGTTCTCCACCAGCTCTTTCACCGCCGACGACGGCCGTTGCACCACCTCGCCGGCGGCGATCCTGTTGACCACCGTCGGATCGAGACGGCGGATTCGCGGCGGTTCTTGAGGGTTAGGCTCGTCGATCTCCATTCTTCTGGGGGCAAATTGAGCGCGAGAGTTCAGTGATAGGAAGGAGAAGTGAAGTGACAGTAGAGGTATTTATAAAGCTAAAAAAAGCCGTCATTATTTTTTCCTCTGAGATATATTATTTTTATTGTAACCTCATTCGTGTCAGCATTCTTCCAATCACCACTTCTTTATATATTATCATTTTCTTTTTTACACTTTCTATCCTCTGACGTTATTTTCCTCCAACCCTGACCCTGACACAGAGTAATCGCGGATTGACCTGCGTAGTCAGATCGCCATGAGGTTGAAAGGAGGGGCAGGGAGCACCCCTCCCGGGGGTCTCAGGAGGTGGAGCCCCCGGACCATATTTTTTTTAGATCGATTTTTTACTGATCTCGTTCGTTCGCACTCGCGATGAGTTTTGTTTGTATCTGTGACCAATGTGATTTTTAGATTTGAAAAACATTGAGCACTATTCGATGTCGGTGTTCAGGAATCTGATGATGTTGGCTAAGCTGACACGAGGATTGTAACTCATGATAGCACCCCTCTGTGAGAATTGTGATGCCTTTTATTGGAAGATTGCGACTATGATCACACTCCTTTTATTAATTGAAAATTAGAGCATTTTGCGATGATTGCGATCATTGTCGCGGTCTCGGTATAGGTTGGGAAATTGCATTTCTGTGAGGAGTGTGATTATGATCACAATCTTAATAGACTAAAACAATAAGACATTTTTGCGAGGAAACGATCATGATCACAATCCTAATTGTAGTGGTTATTTTTCTAACTCACCTGAGATTGTGACACGTGTCTATCCAGCCCCCAAAGGATGCGCAATGTGTGGCCACTTCTATAACATCTGATCCAAAGTCTCCATCCAATTCAAACTTCAAGCGGGTCGGGTAATTAGAAGAAGAGATAAAACTTGTTAAAAGATATCTCTGTCTTTAAGCCCAATCATCATCCAAATAAGGAAGTTACCTTTCGGGGACAATTTGTCTTTATCTACAGCAAGGCACATGCCACATATAGAGACGGACTCTCCCTTACCTCGATTCGAAGCAGGATGTTCAACTTAACTGGCATCAAGATGAGTGATTTAAGTACTCAAACTGAGCGGATTTCCCAGCCTTATCTTGTTGATATGACCTACATAAATAGGAGATTCCTCCGAACATGAAGAGGGATCATGCGACTGAATTCAGAAACCCTAGCACACAAAGAAGCCCACTTGTAATTATTATCGTGATAGTGGAATTCTCCTATCTCTTCGTGGTTTTTTCCCTTCGGGTTTTTATGTAAGTTCTGTGTGTCTACGCTTATTTTTTGTGATTTGATTTAAGCGTCTGTCTCCATTATTTTTGCGTGTGTGGATTGATTCTTTAGGAATTTACCCCCCGCACTGATAAAGAGAATTGTGATCTAGACTGCGATCATGATAGTAGTCCTATAAAGACTCAGAAACGTGGCATTTTGGTGAGGATTGCAATCATGATTTCACTCCTAATAAACACTCAGAAATAGGGCATTTTTTTAGGATTGTGATCTCTATATACCTGTAGTCCGCATTTTCAAAGCGGTTCGCTCTTTCTAAGGCAATTATTGCGGGGCATTTGCGTCATTCACCGCTGAGAAGCGCTATGCGCTTGACACGTGAGCGCACCTCGTTAGTTTAAAAACAGGTTGTTGTAGTGAATTAAATTATTAAGCTAAGTTTTTTCCTAGTTACCATTTGATATATGGGGCTGTAGCGAAATCCACCTCTTTCTTTTTTCCCCCTCCTTTTTTAAGTATTTTGATATTCTTAATTGTATTTTCTTTTTGAGAAGATGGTCCTCTCAAAATAATTCTTTTTTGCCATTTTTGTTGTCTCAAAGACTTAAAGCATTGCGTCATGGACTCATGGGACCTTTCATCTCCTCATTTTCTAATTATCGTCTGAGATTCTTTAAAAAAAAAAAATCTCTAAAATTAGTTATTTGGATTTTATTAGGTACAAAATTTTCTTGGCCTAATTAGCTTGTGAGTCTATATCGTGCTAATATATTACCATCCTTGCCCCCTCCGATCATTGCTCTTTCACTAGTCTCAAGCTGCTCTTATAGTCTTAAGATGTGTTTGGATGCTTTAATACAAAATTTAGATGTTTTTAGAGTTTTATAGATATCAAAGTTACGAAATTAAAATTTTAAAGAATCAAAACATTCATATTTCCTTTAAAAAGTCATCAAGTCAAAATAAGAAAACAACCACATGTCTCAATAAGATAATTATGAAATTTGAAATTTTTATTATTCATATTCGCACCTATATTGTTCATGTCATTTCCAAGTTAATAATACATTTCTTACTGAACATTAATGTTATTTTTACATGAAAAAAAGAAAGAAAAAAAAATCTTTTTGAGTCTTGGTACTATGATGGGTTGTATAGCATGGGCATTCCTCCCTCAAAGCCCATCCATTCGTCCCATTCGTCCCATTCATCATCAAAGCTGTTGAGTGCCGACTGGTCTTCTTCTTCTTCGAAGTTGGCCATCAAGCTCTGTTCACAAACATATCCAAGTCAGCTGCTAAAACAATTTATTAAATTATATTAATCTTTTCATTTAATTCATAATTGTGTAGATATAAATTCAAAACAAAAGAGATTAAAATACAATTTTTTAACCTCGTAGGCAGACTTGATCTCCTTGAAAGCTTCCTCTTTCTCTTGTCCACCAACCTCCCCTCTTGTAACGTCGGGATGGTACTACAATGTAGAAACTTGCATGAGAGCATACAACCAAGAAAAAAAACTATCAAACATACAAACTTAAAATACACTATAATTTTGATTCTTTTTTTGAAAAAAAACATTTTAATTTTGTTTCTTATTTTAGAGGAAAACGTGACCAAAAAAGGTCCAGTTTGAATTATATTAGTGAAGACAAGCAAAGTACAAAAATGTAAAACTATCCCTCAACCAAATGGACCAGATTACAGCTTCGACGCGAATGTCCTAGATCTTTTAAAACGCTCCGAGAATATAAGAAGTCCGCCAATCCTCCCACATGTCTTAGAGGGAAGTAGGCCAACGATGGAAGGACCAGTCCGGTCACAATAGGGGAGACTGGATATTGTTGCATCGAAGAAGGCCGTCTAGGTAGTTCTTGAGAAAGGGGAGGGTGGCTAGACGACGATGGTTGGAGAAGGTGGCTTGCGAGTGGTGGACGGGGTGTTGATTGCTTGGGGGAACGCTAGCGAGGCCTTCGTTTTGGGGGAGGAGAGTCTCTAGACTCCAGGAAGGAGGTTAAGCCGTCGGGGGTGGTGGTGGAGATGGTGGTTGAGACTGGAACATGCACCCACAGTTACGAGGAAATGGTGGCGAGGCCGGAGGTGGTGTTGGCGACCGAGACTGAGGACGAGAGTTGGCGACCTTGGCGGCATTACAAGTTGTTGCATAATGCCCAATCTTGCTACACTTGTAGCACATCACGCCATCACGACATCTACATGCCATATGGCCTTTACCGCCACAACAAAGACAACGACCGGAGGATATAAGGTAATGACGGATTGCTTTGGCTTTGTGGCTGAGGGAATTGGCTTTGTTAGTGAGAAATGCATTTAATTTGGCTTTCTTGCTCTTTTTATTCTTGTAAGCGACCATTTTTCAATAGTCTAAAGCAGGTGATGGGCTAGAGGGGAGGCCATCAATTGAAGTGATGAGACAGAGGGTAGGGTGCGGCGGCGACGGCAGTGTGACATGTAAAGAGAGGATCAAAATCTAAATGATAGAGTTTTTTAACTCATGATTGGGAGGAGGGAGAGAGGCATTGTATGTGTATTGCGTAGGAAAAAAGTCAAGCATCAGAACGGTTGATCGGGCGATCGACTAGCGTGCAAACATGTACACATTGTGCAATGTCAGTCGACCCTCTGGTGGACCAACCCACTCACTTTATTTTACAGAGAGAGTAGAGTGATATCCGACCGAAGTTGTAAAGTGTAAATCATTAATAAATTTCTCTCTATTTTGCTCCGGAGACATAGGCATCTCGCCGAAACTCTCTCTCTCTCTCTCTCTTTCTGTTGTTTGTGGATTTAGGGTTTTGTTTTTGGCTGGTTCAAGGTTCAACATGACAGGGATGTTGGTTGCTACCACCTCGGCCCAAGAGACAAGCCCCCGAGGGCGGTACTCACTGGAGGGGAATTCGATGATGACTGGGATGAAGGTTGAAGGTGTGCCTTGGTGGCCATATTGAAGGTTGAAGGATCCTGCGCGGCAGACTGAAGGCCGGTGGCGACAGACGCTGCTGTCGCCATTCAGCAAGGAATTAAGTCGAACACTTGGTGGGCAATGTGGGGTTGGAGGTGGAGAAGCAACGAGAGCAGAATTACATCAAACCCAATCAAGACACCTTGTGAGATTACAAGTGGAGATGGTGGGGAAGAAGGGGAAGAACATGGCGGGGAGGAAAGGCGAGGTGGAAGGCTGCAACATTGGGGGAGGCGATTCAAAGGGAGGTCGAGGGAGAAGGTCGCCGGAGGTGGAGCTACTGCCTAGCCTTTCTTTCCATCGCCGGGGACTGCGTCGGAGGTTCTTTACTCGTCGCCAGTGGGGAGTCGCCGTTGGGGTCACCTGCATTTTAATTTTGCTTCTTATTCGCTTACTTGACATTTTGATTCTTGAGCAATGTAAATAAACCATCTCATTCTTCAATGTTTTACATTCTCCACTGTTCATTTTGAATTATATAGTGAAAATTGTGGTGAAATGTAAATATCTATTTTATTCTTTTCCGGCTCGATTTATCTATTTTAGCATTCTAGCTATAAACATGTACTGCATGTGTACCATCGTACCTTCAAGGCTAGGCGCTTGTAGGCGTGTTTGACTTCAGTTTTAGAGGCAAAGGGAGTGAGGCCTAAGGTGGCGTGCTCGCCGGAGAACGACATCGATCTCGCTGGGACTCTCAGTCCTCGCCTAACCTCCGGCGACTTCGAGAAAAGGCGGCCGCCCTCTCGCGTACCGCGGGGCATCGCAGCCTTCTTCATCTCAACTAATACTCTCTCTCTCTCTCTTCTTTCTGAGATTGAGCTTGGTTTATTTCAATCAGCTACTTCTAATTTTTTTTCCCTCATGGCTTATTTTTTGCCACGTACTACCGCAATAATTTGGTCTGTGATGGGGACCTTGGAGAAGCGCCCGAAAGGATTGGGTGAGGTGCGTCAGGGAGTCAGACTCTGCCCATGCGCTCATTGAAGAGAGGGAGCTGAAGTGACAGATTGTCGTAACCTGACAATACAAAACATATGCATATGAATAGTTCCTTAATCTTTGCTATATCATTTCACTTCTTGCTATACAATTGTTACAAGATATTTACCAAGAGAAAAAAAAAATTTAATAGTGAAAATAGTTTATCGTTTGTACCAAACACCATTTCATGTTAAATTTCTTGCAGGGCTGTTTGGTTTCAAGGAAGTGGGCGGAAGTAAAGAAACAGGGAAGTATAATTGTTTACTTCCCTATCTATCCAAATATCGGAAAAGGAAAATAAGAAAACCTCTTTTCTTTTTCTCTTTTATCTTTTACACAATCATTTCCTAACTTTCAGAATGCTACAGTTAATTTGTGGTCATGTAAATCTCATTTGTAATAAGTTGCAGCACAAGACAGTTAATTTTTTGATCGTGTAAATCTCACTTGCATTCTAATTACAGTCCATTTTTTATTTTTTAATTAATTTTTATTTTAATATTATTTTTCAGTCAACTTTGTGGTCAACTTTTCCACTTCCACTTTCACATTACCATCCAAATACCGGAAAAGACAAAACATTTTCCAAACCACACTTTCCAACAACATTCAAATACCGAAAACTTACTAACTAATTCTTAAGTTTCAAAAGGAATTATTACCGCTTCCTCAATTCTTCACTTCCTCACTCCACCCTTAACCAAACAGGCCCGTAGCCACTCACAGACCAAGCAAGAAAGAAAAAGCAAATTTAAAATCTTAATTGTACAGCCGCAAAGGGAAACATGACCTCAAAGAAATATAACACACTGTTTATTTTTTTCCCTTTCGTTATTTAAAAAGATCGGGGCTTCTAAATTTTTTGTTCAGACGGTGAAACGGCAGGAAGCATAAGAGAGCCAGCTATGCAAATCCCAGATTTGATGGACCAGCTCAGCCTTTGCCTTCTCCCGAGCAGCCCCTGTGCCACTTGCAAAGGTTAGAAGTCACAGTGATCCACATCGTCGTGTCTAAATTTGCAAACCAGTTAGAAATCAAATTCAAATAAACCATCAAATAAATAATTAACAAACTATTTCATAATTATTCAGAATCCACCTCCCCTCAGCCAACGCCTTCTTGAGCGATTCATCGAACTCGATGGCCCAGGGAAGCACGTGGCCATCTTCAGAACCCTGTACAAACTTATCACGACGATGCTCGAATGCATAGCCATTACAATTATATAATAAGAAAACTCTTAATACAATTAGTGTTATATAATTATAACTCTCATATTATTCTTTAACACATATCACAGAATTTAACATACAAGTGGATTGAAATTGAAGAGACTAACCTCATACATGACTCATGGGAAGTTAGTGAAGTCATGAATGGTTTTGCTCATGATAGGTGCACTGACTGTAGGCTCTGAATGTCTCCCAGTGTGAGATGATACAATGACTCTGGGCTTGGATTTCAGTATCTTCTCCTGCCATGACTCAATGGCACGCCGAGCGGGCAGCTTGTCGCTGGTCTCGATGTGATCAGCGATCCATGGGAGATGAAAAATGTGTCCATGAGAATAATGGAAAGCGATGAATCGAAAAAATATTGCTCATATGTTTATAGAGTTGAAGAAGGCGACAACAAAGGGAGATCTCAGCTACCCCGGCAAAGAGAGGAAATAAATTGAGCCTTATTACCCACTGCAAATGCTGCTAATTGTAAACATTACTTTGAAATTACCTCTAAAATAACTCTGATCTTTCACGACTGTGATAGTGGGATCTCAGCGGCGACAGGGAACGAGAGGGCACTGGGAGGCGGCGAGAAATGGAGAGATCAGCGCAGGACAGACTGGGAGGAGAGGCGGAGGAAATGGAGGGACAACTACTGGTCAGAAGAAGATCGACGACAAGAGAGGATGGTCGGTGCCGGTGGTTGGTCGAGACAGAGGGAAGGTCTCACGACGATCAGAGAGAGACTAGCGGGCAACGACGCGAGAGGGGATTTGAGGCGGCAGCCTGGAGGGAGACAGTGATGGAGGGAAAGGGTTGGCGACGATCAGAGGGAGTGCAATGGCCAATAGAGGGGATTTGAGGCGACAGGAGAGGAGAGTAACTCGAAAGAGGATTTGGGGTGGCGGGCAAGAGATAATTGATGAAGCAACGAGAGAGAAGGGTAATCCTATGAGTATATTAAAGACTGCGAAATTAATTGAATAATGAGCTTGATAAAATTCCGGACGTTTTCTCTTCCAATCAGGCAAAAAACTGACAAGCCAAAATGCTGACGTGGTATTGCATTTTCCGACAATTGATTTCATGGCAAACAAACAAAAATTAACGGGGAAAATGGATGGGCCAGTAAACAATACTCAGGGCTTGTTTTGTTTCGGTGCAAAACATCGCAAGTCGTAAGTCGTAAAATGAGAATAGAAAATGCGAACTGTAGCAGACAAAATATATTGTGTTTTACGGTGTTTGGTTGATAAAGTGAAGTGTAAATGAAAAAGTATATTGTGTTTTACGGTCTTTGGTTGATAAAGTGAAAGTGTAAATGATAAAGTATATTGTATTTTACGGTGTTTGGTTGGTAATGTAAAAGTGTAAGTGGAAAAGTTGATCACAAAATTAACTGTAGCAGTGATTTAAATATTATAAATACTATTAAATTAAATCTACTATTGCAAATTAAATTGTATTAATAAATTTGAGATAAAAAATTAATAATCTTAATATTTTATTTATAACAATAATATTAATAAAATATTAGTATAAATAGTAAAATATTACTAAAATATTAACTAAATAAATAATATAAAATTTTAAGAAAATCTAAAGAACATTAATAAAATTTTAAGAATACTAATAAAATATAAATATTAAAAAATATTACAAAAATAATAAAATATAGTTATAATATTATAATATTAAAAATACTTGAAAATTATTATAATATAAATTTTATTATAATATTATTGTAATATTATAGAAATATAAAAGTAACAAAGTAAAATATAATTATAATTTAATAATAAATTATCATTATAGTATTATTATACTGAATTATTATTACAATATTAACATAATAAAATATTAATATAATAATAAATATATTACGATATTAATAAAGTAATTTTTATATTAAAAATAAATAATTAAATATATAGTAATTTTATATTAAAGTATATTATTGTTATATTAATAAAATATTAACTCTAAATAAAATAATAAAAATGGAATAAGTATTAATAAAATAATAAAATATTAAATAAAATATTAAATAAAAATATTAAATTAAAATAGTAAAATATTAAATATTAAAACAACATTAAAAACAATAAAAATTAAAGATTAAAAATATAAAATAATTAAATAATTAAATAAGAAATTGAACACTATTTAAAATATTAAATATTTAATAATATTAAATTATATATTGATTATCAAGTAACTGTTTTGAACTGTAAGTGTATTACAAGTGAGAGTTACTGACCACAAAATTAACTGTAGCAACTGCAAGTGGGAAAATATGAGTGTAAAAGTGAGATTTACATGACCACAAATTTAACTGTAGCAACTGTAAGTAAAAAAAGAAGAGTTACATTTTACAACTTATTTTTCAGCGAAACAAATAACGAAAAATAGAAAAAATTTTATGACCTGCATTTTGTGACGAAACAAACACGCCCTCAAAACTGAACTTTTCCTTCCACTTACAGGCAGAAGGCCCTAACCAAACTTGCATGAAAAAGGGCATGGGCTCGCCCCGCATGACGTGGGCCCCACGCTCGCGAACCGAGACGAACCCCGCAGCAGAGCAGTTCCCTTCCCCCCATCCCTCCGATGCGCGCGCAGCTGACGTCCTCCTAATTCTATCCTACGGCCAGATCCGTTCGTTGCTTAAGGAGAGCTAATCTCAGCCGTCCCATCACACCCCAGTTAACAAACAGACCTCTCTGCTTCTTTCTGTCCTCTTCTCATCGACCCTTCTCACTTTTGAAACCACCATCTTCTCCTCCTTCGCTCGCCGCCGCGTCAGCAGAAACCGCTGGAGTCGTCGGAAGTGGGTTTCTGTCGCAGAACTCGCTCTCAGGTCAGAAAACGCTCCGCATTTTCCCATTTTTCTCGATTTTTTGATTATTTTTGGAAGATATCGAGTTCTTGGGGGAATCGTGTCGGGATGAGGCAATGGGGGCTCGCTGTTAAAGTAGGGCTCTTGATTTGTGTAAGAAATTTTTTTGAGATAGATTAAGTTTTTTTATGAGGGGAAGGGATGTTTGTTTAAGGGTTGGGCTGAGACAATGACGGTTTGTGTTTGGATTGTTTAGGGTTTTAGTCTCGGCGCAGAGATTTTATTGGGGTTTGCTGCGGTTTACGTTGTCTTATTACTATTAATTTTGATTATTTGAGGTTTTTTTTTGAAGAGAATTATGATGAGCAATGACGGTTTCTTCATGAATTTGATTGTGCTTTTAGTTTGATTTAAGTTTTTTTCCGGTTACTTTTAGCTGCGATTTCTTTTGCTCTGGATGAAAAAATAAATATACTTTTTTTAATTCAATTTCGAGATTTATCCTGTAATATGCACTATTTGATCTTTTTCCTGTTTTTCGTGCTTAGGTAAAATTGAAGATTGAAGGGTGTTTACTTCTTACATTTTGATTCATTTTCGAGGCTGATAAAGTGTTTTTCCCCCTTGGAGATATAATTCAGTCTTCACAATATTATCTTTTTTGTTGAAATGTTTTGATTTTGGAATACAAGAAGTTTTTGGTTCCTTTTTAAAATAAATTTCTGATTTTGAGAAATGTAACACTTAACTGAATTTAAAAAAAAAAGATATTCCATACTGATAAAAAGAAGGGATTGATTAAAAGTAATTATTCTTTGGAAAGGCGCGGGTCGATGCTTTTTTAAGAAAATTGTTTTTTTTGAGATTATAAGGAAATTATTTATTGTTCTATTGCACAAGGCATGATTTCATTGAATAAGGGATCAGGATTCTGTTATCTAGGGCTTTGTTAGGATATCTTTTTAGTTCTTTCGTGTTTGATTAAATTCGTAAATAGTGGATTAGTTGAAGAAAATCTCTGAATGCGTTAGAGAATTACTGTTTGAGTGATTTTTAAAAATCTATTTCTTTAAGTGACACAGTTGGTAAATGGCAAAGGTTTTTTTTCGTAGCCAATACTATAACATGTAGCAGAGTGTTTCTGCTGTTGTTTGTATAATTGTATCTTAGGCTTTGGTGCAAAAAAACATACAATATCACTTCTTTACAAGGCTAATGCTTTATCTCTGCTGTTTCTTTGTTTCCGTTAATAAGATCCAAAATTCTGACCAACTAACCTATTTTTGTCCTCCCGGGTTTCGGTTGAATAAAATCCAAAGAAGCAATTCTAATATGCTGATAGCATTGCCAGCAATAAAAATTTAAAACAGTGTGATGAAAGGTTTAATGGTATGATGCGGACATCATGAAGCCGAAGCCCAATTCAAAGCCCAATTCAAAAGCTTGGAAAGTGTACCAAGAAGGCCCAAGAATACCATAGCAATTTCGTTCTAGAAGAAGTTGCAAAATCAGAGTAGTAGTATGATTTTAATTTTTTTCATGTCATGGATATAGTAATCAAAACTGTATTAGGATTATTATTCTCCTTCTCACATATTTTTCTCTTTCTTTTAGATTTTCGATTTTTTAGGATTAATATTTCTCATTCAATTGTAACTTGGAAACCACAGTTTTCTAGTTTATATAAAGGCCCCAACGTATTCAATTGAAAAATAATCAATGAAAGTTTTTCTTCACTCTCAAATTGAGTTTGATTATTGGATTTCTCGATTCTAAATTCTGTTAGTGGTGAGATGTCGTAATCAGACCCAATTAGTGGTGTGATTTTCTAATTGATTTATCTATCTCTATTCTCTCACTCTATCTCTCCTTCAAATTTCTTCCTCTCAAATAAATCTTCATTTAATACTTTGTCACCAAGTCCATCTCTCTCGCTATGCATCCAGTAAGTTCGGCCCCGTCTGAGATCAACGAACAATCAACATGCAAATTAAGATTAAATTTACAATCATCTTAGTAATTTTTCTTATTACATCAACTTCTTAATTACAACTCTAGATATACATTATCTAGTCTGTTATCTATTCTGATCTTTTGTTCACATAAAAAGAAACAAGCAAATTTGTATTGCTTTGTAGTTCTAATGTCTCCTTTTTCTCTTAATAATAGGATCTTTTATCTGCAATAACCATAGCATACAATTAATTTCTTGTTTTGATATGGATAAAGTACTCGCAGTTAAATAAAATAGCCGATATTAATTGTTTTAAGTTTTCCTACTAAATGACCTTTCTTGTTGGTGAAGCGTATTTTTGTGTTATTTTATCTCTTGCTCTGTCCCTGTACACGTTTCACATCATAGTATCTATAAAAGAACAATGTGAGAATGTAAATGTAAATATTATCGGTTAGAATTATCATAGAAGCACAAACACATCATGGACTACTAATAGTCTCCCATAATCAATATCTGCAAGGCAAAACTACCTAACCACAAAATTGGTTAAAGAGCCTGTTTCCTGATAGGGGATAGTTGGTCATGAGTTATGGAAAGGAGGGGTAAAATATGGATGGAAGCTGAGACAAAGGAAAAGTTGGGAAACATTAGGGATTTATACAAAATAACCCCTGCCTCACTTTTAAATCTGAGCTAACTTTAAAACACGTGCTTCACATATTGCAACTATTTATTTTTGACATGTTTGACCCAAAATGAACTTACTGAGCTAAAATGAGCCTGTGTTACTTTGGAATTTATGCGTGAAAACCCATATTTATATTACTTATTTTATTTTTATCACATTTTCATTTACCATTACTCAATCTTCGCAGACATACGCTGATGGATATTTTTTTTTGCTTTGCACATATTTTCTTAAAGTTTTACTTTGAATTCTTAGCCGTTTATCAGTTTAAGAAACATATGGCTATAGTATACCTAACTTTCTTTCACTTTGTTTTTTTATAAAATACTTGGGAAAAAAGGGTTACGACTTATGAGGGAGGATGAAAATCTTAATTTCAAAAATGTCTCCTTTTTTGTTATCAGAGTCGAATTTCGGAATTCCAAAACAAAAACACTAACCATTGAAACTGCTGAAGCTTCCATAATTGAAATTCCTGGTTGAGGATTGAATGTGACATTGAAACCAAATATACAAACCTCGGCGCAAAAGTTAAAAAAGTACTTTCATTAATATTCTGGTCTTCGGAATGAAAACACATGCTTTCCATTTAAAGGGACTTTTGTGCTCTTATCCTTATGTTGGTGTTTCCCCTCATGGGATGCATGTTCTCGTCATTGCAATTTGTCAACCTCATTTATTTCTCTGATACAAGTAAACAAATCTGAGAAAAATGTTACAATTAGCTTGTGTCCTAAAGGCATTTAAGAGTGAATGAATTATCATTGCTTGATTAACCTACTGGAATATAATTTTTTTTATCTAACAATATCTTGTTATCTCTATTTCTTTGAATGTTAGTAGGTAATATCATTTCTAAGAAAAGAACATTGGACATTGCAGAGATAGCGCTGATCATGACTGGTAAAAATGAACCAGAGAAGTGTATCCTTAAGCAACCTGTGAGTTACATGCTACATTACTTTACATTTCTACAACTTTTTTTTTCCCTAAAGCTCATAATTTTGATGAAACACGTAGTAACAGACTCGTAGTTACAATCTTTTATTCAAATTTTATATTTTAAGAATAATAAACGTTAACTTGGAACGTGATATGGCTACCATGTGTTCTGGTTTTCTTGAGTGTCCAGCACGAAAACCTTCTATAAACTGGCACTACGAAACACCTATATTTTATAAATATACATGCAGCTATGGTTTGTAACAAGAAGATCAACTTAACCTATTGGTCCATGATTCAGTAAAATGAGTTTCATCCTTTGCTGGATAAAATTAGTACTTCACATTTTTCATAGACATGTAGAAGCAACAGTATTGCGATGCAGTGGTGATGAAAGCATAATTCTAAGACTGAGGTGTTGCTGGACTTCCTGAGAAGTCTTCTCAAGTGTCCTTGAGTGTCTAACATGTTAAACACCTGAATTTCTGGTGTATGGGTAAAAGTTGCTGTTATTAATTATTTACAACGTGCGTTTCATGTTATTAAACAATTTTCACAACAAAATTGCTCTCAAGTCAGCGTATATAATATGACTGTTATGTGTACCACCGATTTTTTGTGTATGTTTGCACATAAGCATAAAGATTTTTTTAAAAAATATTTTTCCTATGTAAATTTGTAAATTGAAAATTCAATGCTGGTAGCTTTTGCATTCTTATCGTGTGTTATTGGACTGTCTTGAATAAAACTCAATGGGAGAACAAGGTTCTCTCTTCCCATATTTGGTTGATGATCCAATTTGAAAGAGCAAGTTGTACGTTTGGTGTTTATTTACGTGCATGTAGCTAGAAACTTCTTTGAGGCAAGTTTTCATAGGAATGGGTTACTTGGCTTAAGCTTGGATATACATGTGAATTGCAACTTTTTACCTGTCCACAAGTGTTGGAAATATCTGGCAGAACTTTACAATTCCTAAGTTGTTGCAAAGAAAATTTCTAAGGGTATAATTATTCAAGTTTCATGTTGCCTTTCTTCTAATTTCAATAAAAGTTCTCTTTTCTAACTCCTTTTTCTCTCAACTAATCAACTATTTAAGGTTCATGCCAGAAAACTGATTTGTTGTGTTAAAATCACTCAAACACACTTTTCTTGTGTACTAATTTCATATGATGTTTATTGTTTATATTTTCATTTGCTGAATAAAACATGCTGGTGGTGTTTTATCACCTGTTTCAAAAGGTTCTATGAAACAGATGAGTGCCGGAACTCCTCACGTATGTAGTTAATTTCTGTTGGACACACTATTTTTCTGGTAATAGCAAATATTTATCTTTTGTCCATCAATGATAAGATTCAGTGCACATTATTCAGTTGTGTAATTTCTATACAGTTTGGTAGCGTACACAGTCAATCAGTAAATCAGAGCGATCTCTGGTATAATCATTTAGTAATTCAATATAAAGTTTGGTTAGACAAAGCGTACAACATGGCTTGTGGTAATTTTCCTCCCCAAGTTGCAGATAGTGTATACCAGCTGGTCTGCAATGCACATGCATCCCCATGCTCGTGTCATGGACTAAAAACCCTTCTTGAGATACCACATTGGAAGATTCATCCGATAAGAGCATTTATCGTTACGCACACGCAACCTGAGGTATATTATATACCGTATATATGCGTGCATCTGTGGGCATGTGTATACACTGCTACTGCTGCTGCTGCTGCAAATAGAGCTAGTCGGGATATGCCATAGTAGATTACAGCTGTCACAAAAATGCAAAAATATCTAATGGGTGTTTGGTAAAGCTAATTGTTTCTAATTTGCAAAACTATTTAGTTTTGGTGTGAACCTGTCATTGTATGTGAAGAACATTTCTGGGAGAACTTTAGCGTCTCCTAGCTAATAATGTTTGCTCTCCTTAACTAGATACTGGATAGAAACAAATAGTAGATAAGTCCTTGATCAAAATCTATTTGACTATGATAGATTCATATCACTTACGTTTTTTCAGTATATCCCATACCTGTTTCTCCTAGTCCACATCTAACATACTGTTCTAGATCACTTTCTTTAGAATAAATTGAGTTGAATGCAAATTCTATATATCATCTCCACTGTCAAAGAACAAAGTTCCATTCTAGATATAACTAAAAATGTTGCATTGAATTTTAACAACGTTATAATAATGTAAAAACTGTAATATTAAAGTGAACATTTATACGAGAATGTTATAAATTCCATTCCAGATTAGTGTTTGCTGAAATGTATTGTACTTGCTAGCCAGTCTGTTTGGTTTGTACAAATGCAAAATGCATCTTGTAACGGTGAAACAGCAAGTAGTGTTGCACAGTTGAGGTAAGTTTTGCTGCAGGTTGGGTGCACTGTTGGTTGAAAGTAAAAAATGAATATTTTAATTTGGTTGTAACTAGTGTTGGTGCGAATAAATTCGAATGTTTGCTCGGCTGGAAATTATGATTCCTGTAAATGGTATGGTGATGTGTAAAATGAGATGCAATTTGTACATTAAGAGGCTGTAAGTGGGGTTGCAGTGGAGCATCATCACTCACAATTTTTTTTGTTTCAACCTGCAACTCACTTGCAGGTCTTAAGACCAATTAAATAGATCGAACCATAACTGCATTGCAGCAGGATCAATTACAGCCATCAGCGGCAGGCATATAAGCACCAAGAAACATTAATTGTATTTTAAATAGCCATAAGAAATAGGCTAAGCATAATGACTATTTGTTATTTTTGGTAAACATTCACCACACATGCATGTGTGCATTACTATCTTGTTGTATTCTTTGCTAAGTATCATATTTGTATGTGCCTCTGTGTAAAAAGCAATGTGTGATGGATTTTGCTCTATTACGATTCTCATTCATTATTTCATTGTGATGGAAATGTCATTTCAAAATTCAAACTCAACTAAAGTTACTTGCAAAATCGTCAATTCTTGGAAGAGGTTACTTGCGCCATGGGCTTCAAACTGCACATGCTTCATAATTTTGATTTAGCATAATCACTAATTTTAATAGATATTAGACTGATTATCATTATGTTCATATCAATTGTATTCAGTGGATGTGTTTGTATCTTCCTTTTTTAAATTTTTTTTACTTGACTGTCATGTTTAGCAATGATATGGATTGTTATTGCCCTCTATCTTGTTGCCATTCTCACATGGACTTGTTCTTTTGTGTCATAGATGTGTGCAAAAGACATTGAATCATCACTTTTACTGCCTTTATCATCACAAGGGAATGCTATCTCCAGCAGTGCAGAAGTTGAAGCTGGTTGCGTTTATCCAGGTGTAGAACAAGGTGATCGCTATGAAACAACGAGCAATCATGGTTACATGTACCTGGGTTAGTTTTCTTTAACTTATGTTCTTTGTCTATATAATGCCAGTCATCTGAACGTTTGTAATTGTGATCCTTTTGAGGTTATGTTTTGCAGGGTATGATGAGACATGTCATCAGTGGGACAATCAGCCGTATTTTGTTTCCCAAGAGAGATTACCGTTACAACATTCCGTGAGTAGTTTGATCAGATAATTGGTGCATTACTCATCTTTTGTCCGTGCTTACTGAACATTAGATTTGTGTTAGGCCGATTTCTCTCCAATTGGCACTTTTGTTTTCTCTGATCAAGACCATACCATACTTTTCCAAGTAAATGAAGGTTTACAGCCTTTTTTCATATTCTTCTTTTTAGCAACTTATTTTTTTAATTTTAGTTTACATGTCTTTTTTGGGGATCTTCAAGTTTATAAGCTTTCCTGATTATATTCTGAGTATGTTATAAAATGCATATATTTTTCATTTAAATTTTTGATGGTTGTAGTAGTGATGTTTTATTTTATACTCTGCAAGTTGTTTCGAAATATATTTGAGTTTTATTCTTTTGTGGTTGTGACTTTCATAGAATTTCTCATGCTTTAGCAATGTATTATGCGCCGTGCACTTAATATCACCTTGAAATAAATAAGCATGCACAGTATGCTCTATATAAAACTGGTTTACCAGTCAGTGAGCTTTGTAGAAACAGGTAAATACGATTGCGCTATCACCATCTATTACTCTCTATTGTAAACTCAGAAATTTGATATGTTATCTTTATTGAAAATTTGATAAATAAAATATTATCTGAAAAAAATATAACAATTAGTATGATATAAAAAGAGAGCCATAGCTAGCATTAGGCAACTTAGGGACACTAGCGTTAATGTATTTTTTGTGTTGCATAGTCGTTCTAGGTTTCCAGGCACATGTTATGACTTTTTGTTATTTTTTTATTAATTTGTATCGATGGCATAAAGCCCAAACTGAATACAAGCATATTTAATACAATATTATGCTTCCTTGTTGGCTTCTAATCATTGCTAGTTCTTACAGGGTGTTCAAGTGGAGAACGATTCTTCTGTCTACTGCATGCCTAGTCACATTACATATGCCCCAGGGCAAGTGATGGCCTTTGAAAATCAATCTTCTTTGCAGCAGCCATATTTGTCTTCAGCAGGATGTTTTCAGCAAAATGTTTCCAATCTGTCTGAAACAATGCCTGTTTATTCATGGGATTCAAAGTTGGGTGCTGAAGATCTGCAAGCCAACCCTAAAATTGGTAATGTTTTAGAAAGAAAAGCATTATCTTCAGTAGATGCTGGTCCTTCCAATTCAGAAGATTTGAAGCCAATAAAGTCTGACACTAAACATGAGACCAGAGCTTCCCTGAAGCCTTTAGAGTCAAGAACACTCCTGCTCACTCCCTCTTCTGACTTTTCTATTCAGTCTGTCAAACCCCTTAAGGTATTATACTATATTTATTTACTGATTTATTTGTGCACCTTTCGGGTCATATTACAATGTCATGCTGTTCAAATCTTACTAATATTTGAATAGGGATGGATTAAGAAATCTTATGTAGCTGCAGCGGTGAAGGCTGTGGGTTGGAAATATATATTATAATAAGTTAATAACATTCTTTCTTTCTAAACAAAAGTATTTTCTTGATTATCACATATTTCGCTGTCCTTTAGCTTAATTTTGAGAATAGTTAAATGATTGTATTCAACCAGCAATCATCTGCTATATATAAGCATATAAAATATGCTAAAAAGATTTATATACTATTCGTCACTTGAAAATGCAAATCGAGGAAAACTGATAATAACAACAATGGCAACAAAGCCTTTATCCAAATTCTGTGGTTGGCTATATGAATACTTCTCTTCCATTCTGCTATTTAAGGGCCATTTTGTCAGTTAAACAATGCACTAGTGCCCCATCCAAATTAGTAGAGGCCTTCCTCTAGTCCTTTTTGCTCCATTGATTCTGATCATTTCACTTTTCCTAATTGGTGCACTTATTGCCCCGCATGCACACATGGAGGAAAACCGATGGATTTGATATCAGTAAGCATACAATTTTTTGTAGATTTAATCGAAAAGTATAATTTTCTGAAAGGAAGGAGTAATAGGATAATCTAGGAATCCAAATTAGTGACTTTGATAATAAGTCTGACATACTTACTGTTATCACATTTTGTTTAGTACAGTAACACTGTATCCCTCCAAACTTGTAATATAAAAATTACAGGTGCAAAAGTGAGAATCTAGTTGAGTTTACATCAGATGTAACTAGCTTGGAACTATATCCATCAAGAAAATTGATAAACATGCCATCACCTTTTGTTAATAAAATCATCTATTTAAACTCCTAAATAGGAGCGGTATCTATCAGCACCTGTAACAAATAACTCATAGATGGGACCTATTCTAATTAAGCTGAGCTGTCATGTTTGCCAGAACTTACGAGAAACATGCCGATTTATTTGTTTGAAGAACCTCAAGATAATAAATTTTGATTTTCAAAGTCTGAAACCTGCCATATATGCATCCCCTGTTTCATATGGTCACTCTTCTGTATCTTTAGCTATTTCAAGTAGTTTATTGTGGATATTAAGAAAGATAGCATGCAATTTTACTTTCATACTCTTGAGTTTCTGATGGCTATGTCAAATTACTAATTCTTTTTACTCCATCTAGTAAATATCTTAAATACCTTCCGTTGCAGTTTGTCTGTGGTCCTATTTCAACTTTGAGCTATTGCTTTACAAAATTTTATGACAAGTTATGATATGCATATTACTTCCTCCATTTCAATTCTTTTCTCGCTGGTATCTTTTGATGCTCTGTAAAGGTTTCCTTCTGTAGAGTTAGCTGCTTCTAGTTTCAGATCAACTGCTAACATCATTTGATTATGTTATTGTTTCATGGCCTACAGATGCATCCTGCCATTCAACCAGTTAGATATTCCCAGGCATATCACCATTTGACCAAGATATCTTCCTCTTCTTGTCAAGGACAGAATTTTCCGTTTACTAGAAATGCTTTCTCTGGATCCAGGTCAATGTACCCCACTGTAAATGATAACTACCACTATCAGATGAGGGATAAGTCTAACTTGAACAAGAGTCATGGAGTTCCTAATGAGCTACTTCGTGGTCCTCGTGCCACTAGTCTGAAGCCTCCTTTGAGTTCGTCTGCAGAGAAAGATGGTTTGAACACTTATGCTCGAAGAGAAGAGTATAATAAACCTGACTTTCAGGTTAAGTATGAACATGCAAAATTCTTTATAATAAAGTCGTACAGTGAAGATGACATCCATAAGAGCATCAAATATGGTGTTTGGGCAAGCACTCCAAATGGGAATAATAAGTTGGATGCCGCTTTTCGGAAAACAGAGATGGAAAAGTTTGAGAAGGGCATTCTCTGTCCAATTTTTCTTTTCTTTTCGGTGAGTTATAATATATCTTCTTCTCTTTCTGTATAAAGAAGTACCAAAATGGCTTTCTTTTCTCCTAAAAATATTTTCTTTTCCATGGTGCCAAGTATAATACAAACTCTCATTACAAATTTCCATAGAACTACAAAGATACTCTTTCCCCTTTGATAACTCAAACTCTAGAATTATAGGGGATCCATGAACGTCAATTATGGATTTTTAGTATCCTATCTTTTGAATCTTTGATAATTTAATGCTACAATATATAGTAACAATTATTAGGCCTAATTTGGCAGTCAATTGATGCAATTTTTTGAAGTCTCCAAATTCAATGTTGAAGGAGTATACCCTTTCAATTAACTTGCTTATGTGCATCTGTATGTGCATCTGACCCACTAGGAAAATCAATATGACGAATAGATAGAGATTATATCAAACAAAATAATCAGATTTATAGATCTCTTACTTTTTTCTTCAATAATGTGGTCTTTGGGTTTAAAATTAACTTTAAGAAAAGTTCTTATTTTCCTAAGGGCTTGGACTCTTAAGGGAAACTTGGTGGCGTCCATCTTCAGTCACTCAAGTGCGAAATTCCCTTTTATTATCTACTTTCCTCATTAGAACTAGAACTCCCCGTAAGAGAGATTGAATGCTTCTTATTGAAAAGGTTGGAAAAAGAACTAAATGGGTGGAAAGGGTATACCTTTGTCACTTGGGGATCACTCTTCTCAATTTTGTTCTTTTGAATACTCCTTAGCACACATCTTTCTTTGAACTCCTTCAAGTGGTTATAAAGTGCATTGATGGTGTATGGACCTTCCTTGGCAAGGGACATAACTTGTAGAAAGGGTTACCACCGGTTAAATTGAGCCAGTTTGTAAGAAGAAAGAGGCTGAAGGAAGGCCTGATAGGCACCAATCTGAAAGTTATGAATTTAGAGCTTTTTGGTTTACAGTGGTAGTGATTCATACAAACCCAAGCTCAAGTGAAGTACGCAAGTGTTCTTAAAAGGATTGCAAGAGGATAGGTCTACAAGAACCTAAGAATTGAGTTAGCATGCCTGAGTTCTGGAAAGACATTTGGAAAGCATCTCAATTTGAATGAAATAATTGTTTCTTTAGGAGATGTGGGAGGTACTAGTTTTTAAAAGATGCTAGGTGGGAGCTATGTTGCATGAGCACAAACATGATATGACACACAGACACAATAAATTCCAAAAAGTATATACGAAATATAAGTATCATGTCCTATATGTGTATATGACACATGTGTTCGATACATGTTCGACACAACATTGCTCCATCTTTGAAGTATCCGTGTTACCTAGGTTGAGCGTTTTATCTACAATACCAAATCTATACCGTGGTCCATATTTCAGCACATAGTTATAATATGCGGTTTTACTATTTGTGCGGTCTAGCGACATGTAGTGTGTAATAAGTTTATGCGCTGATTACATGGAATTACTTGTAAACAAATTTTTTCACTATACATATTTATTTTTATACATGCAACTTATCGCGTCATCGGAGCCGCCTCCTTATTCTCGGCTACGCATTGTCGGTGTCGCCACCTTCCCGTTCGCCGTGGCAGGAGGAGGGGGGGGGGGGGGGGAGGGAGGGGGAGAGAGAGGGGGGGGGGGGGGGGGGGAGGGGGAGGAGAGAGAGAGAGAGAGAGAGAGAGAGAGAGAGAGAGAGAGAGATGGAATTGGGGACAACCCTAATCCTAACATGAAGCTTTGAAGTAACGGGTTTGCAGGTTGAACCCTTTTTGATTTTAGTTAAAACCGCAAAATCAAAACCAATTTCATGACCTGTTTATTCATTTGTTTATTCGGTATGTAGGCGCCTAACCTGCAAAGGCCCGAATGAGCGGTCAAGTGCATAATGAGTCCGCATAAGACCTTTCTGTTTGGTCTTACACTGAATAGGATTATACAGCTGCATAATCAGCCGCATAAACTGATTTTAGAACACTACTTTAGCATTGCATGAGATGAAGATGACATGGTGTCCAAACAGTGGAGAAGGGATGGATGGTGCATGAGACTTAAAGTGGATTTGGAATGAAGAGAGAAATATTTATTGCACCTAGCAGAATTTAGGACATTAAGCAATGAACCTGAGCAGCTGTATCAATAGACTATAGGGGATTCTCTTTGAGATCATTATATCGTGTCCTCAACTTTGGGGACACCTGTCACCTATTTGAAATGTGTCTGGAAAATCAGTGCTCTTATTAAGGTGAAAGACTATTCAGTTTACAGTTACGGATGTTATACACACCGGAGATAACTTCATTACGAGAAAGTGGCATGGAAGCAATGAATGCGCCAATCATCTATGTATACAAACCAACGTTCTCAATTAAAACTTTTGTTAATTTTGTTTCATGGATTCAGAAGTCTTCTGCAAAAAGTTTCAATTTTGTTAAAAGAACAGACTCTTTTCTTGTTGGGTAAAGAGTTTACTTAATTTATTGTGTGGAATTCACAACACTTCTTTGATACTTCTGCTAAAGGAACAATCTCTTTACTAGTTTAGAGTCATTATCTCCTTTGGAATGATGCTAAACATTCCTCAGTTCAGACTATCGTTGTTGTAATTCTTGTATTTTTGTTATTTCTTTTCTTTTTAGAACAAAAAAAGTTTTCTGCTCTTTCTAGTTTTGCCACACATTTAATTTGCAATATTTACTGGACCGTTACGCAAATTGCCCCCTTCTAGCCTGCGATGTTATACTTCTTACATACCTTGTTCTTAGTCTTCCCAATATTCTGCATGTTTAAGTTGTGAAACCAATCAACCATCATTAATCACTTGGGAAGCACGACCGGTACCATTTTGCTTTTTTACTTTTTAGTCCAACTGGGAACTGGAAAACCTGCTATTATGACATCTTAATGAAATTTGTTATTTCTTTTCATAAGTTTCATAGTTACAATTGATTGTTTTGTAATCATTACTAAGATTTGTTTATAACCAATGTCAGGTGAATGCAAGTGGGCAGTTTGTAGGGTTGGCAGAGATGATCGGGCCTGTTGATTTCAAGAAGAGCATGGATTTCTGGCAGCAAGATAAATGGAATGGCTTTTTCCCAGTAAAATGGCACATAATAAAGGACATTCCAAACAAGAATTTTCACCATATCACTCTTGAAAACAATGATAACAAGGCTGTAACATTCAGTCGGGATACACAAGAGGTACTCCTTTTTCCTGCCTCACTATTTGATATGTTGCAGTTTCCAGCTAGCTGTCCCTGTCATGAGTGCTTAAAGAAATGAAATTTTTTTGAACACTAGGTAGTTGAAATAACCATTATATATTACAGATTTTTTAGATTGCACTTAATTTTTATGATCAATTTTCAGTTGATGAAAAAAAGGGGAAAAAAATCAGCAATCACCTTTTCCCCCTCTTGGGAACACAGGTGGGAAGGGAAACCCTAACCTGTCCCCCCTCTTTTTGAAAGCAAAATTTCTCGTATCATTGGCATTTCTCGAGCCTTGAACCTCTGACCACGTTTGTCATAGTCAAACACCTCATCAACTTGCTCCCAGCTAGTTGGTAGAATTCACTAAGTTTATTTTGTAACATTGAACCGTTTCATAGTAGAATATCTGTTATGTTTACATGTAAATAACTAAAATGGTCTGATGCAATATTTCTTGTAGATAAAACTTCCCCAAGGTCTGAGTATGCTTCCGATTTTCAAGGCTTACCAATCGGCAACGTCAATGCTAGATGATTTTGATTGCTATGAAGAGAAGGAAAGGAAAAGTCACTACGTGCCTCAAGGAGCAACCGACCAGGATTGACACATTCAAATGTGGATTTAGTGGACGATAGTTCTTTGGTAAAAATCCTAATGACCTTATTTAAATATTCAGGACTTTTTCCTGTTGTTTATTTGTTGTTTCCCTGGTTGAGTGAAAGAGCTTCAACTATACTCTGCCGGGTAATGCGTTTCAGATTGTCTTTTGTGAGCTGATATTTTCTTCTGTAGTAACAGTGAATGTTGTTTTGCAATGGAAAAGTAATGTATATAATCAACATAATTCTGTAGTCCTTCTCTCCATCTAGGTTCCTGCTGATCATCACAGTTTATTGGAGTCAACTGAGAAAGAATGATAAACAGGAACTATTTATTATCCTTATTGGTAAAAAAGAATACCATAGATTATTGAGGTCCTTAAATATAATTAGCAATCTTTTAATAAAAAATATTTTGACTGCCCTTGAAATCAGTTGTTTATTTTTCTTTTTTCTTTTTTCTATCCTTCCATCATTATTCATTAGTTCTGCATGGTCTTATCTGCTCTGCCATTCTATGCAGAAGCATTTGGAATCGTCATTTGGAAATATGAGCATGTCAGCAAGACCCAGGAAGTCATACGCTGCTTCACAGTATCGTTCCAGTAACATAACCAGGAGACCATATGTCAACTGCAGTTTGCCCGTGAACCGAAGTTAGTATTACAATTTTTCAATTTCATGACCAGATAGTTAATTATAGCGGTGCTGGCTATATCATTCTTTTTCCAGCTCATAGTCAACCATCATTCAGTGGTTGCTCCAATCAAAAACATCAGTAGCTAGCTCAGATGTTTTTGGGCTTCATTTTCCCTAACACCTATAAGAGGGGAAAACATACATTTGCCGCCTTCATTTATTACATTTGTCTTGGTGTCTTTGGTTCGTCTGGTTATATATAGCTTGGGTGTAAAGAGGTTTGATGTTGTAATCATGACAGACAATGTGATATTCATTAAACAATGTCGACGGAACCTATGAGCAACAATCAAACATAAAGGGCAAAACAGATCGTGCCATGAGCTTCTTAAACCTTTGGAGTTGTCCATACTACAGTACTGGCTTTAAATATTATGAATCATTTAGAGAAGCTTGCATAATTTAGTTCAGTGATTTAAAATAATTTGCTCTTTCTATGTTAACATTCACTGATTTTACAGATTAATTTCATTATTCAACGGTGCATGATTTTGTCCTTTTTGTAAACATTATTGACTTTAAATGTTTGTTAGACTATTATACACTTGTGTTACTGTCTACTTCACTCACGAGCATGCTATGTGCAATCACTGAAGGCCAAATGCACAAAGGGGTCTGTTAAAGTGGTTCTTTGTCAAGCAATTTATCTGCATCTGTTTGCAGAGGAAAACAAGGTTTCTTGAGCTCATCCATCGTGGGTTTATCTTCAAGTTTTGCACTTGTTAGGCTTTGCTCAAAACCTGCAACATTTATATCAAGCCCATGGAGGCTTTTACAATATGTCACTATGTTTTGATAGTGTATTAGGTTAGGGCTAGAAAATTTGACACAACTTTTTGGATGAAGTTACTGTGCTTCTTGTTCAGACTCAAGTGGAGAATGACCTAGGACATGGCAAATTTAAAACTTCCAGTGCTTAGTCCTTGTTCTTGTGGGGCTGTTTATCTTGAAACAGCAAAATGTAGTGGAATTTGGGCAAGCTCAAGCCCAATCTGAACTGATAAGGATATTAGTACTGCAAAGGCAATTCTAGTAGCAGTGGAACTATGGAAGTTGAAAGCTGATAGAGATTGGGCAGGCATTGCGCACATCTTTCGTTCATGCATGACGCTTTGCTACACGAGTTGTTGAATTGTTAAATTGTTGTTAAGTTTGCTTGATATACATTGTTTGTCAGAACCTATTAGCTTAAGCTTCAGAGTTTTCGAGGACTGTATTTTGGTCCATAGACAGAAAACAATAGTCAGATACAGGGGAAGCCATGTTGCCAATTATTGGCAGAGCTCTAAGGTAGGTTGAAGAGATTCCTTTCATGTGTTGTACTAATCTGAGGGCAAGTACTTCTCTTGAAAGAAGCTTTTTTTGAGGGCATTTAGATTTAGAACACTGTTTGTTAACTGTCAGAAATCTCAATCAAACTGTTGTGGATAGAGAGATGAACTCCTGTGTGTCAGTCCTAAATTGGAATGATCATTTTGGGAGGCTTGAATGATGAGAGAGGGCTCAAAGTGAGTCTTGCACTCAGACTCAGACTTTGAAGTTTGCAGGGTTAGAAAAGTTTTTCCTGAGGCACCTGTGAGTGGCACTGAGCCTAAATCAGTCAATTCTGGTGACTGTGACTTCAGTGCATTTTCTGTCCCTCATAAATATATTCCCTTGTACTATTTTCAAGTTGGAGGAATATTGTTTACATAATTAGCATACTTTGATGAGTACTCATGAGCACATTTTCCTCTCTACAGTGAAGCAAAT
Organism: Agave tequilana; assembly: GCA_038442645.1. Taxonomy (NCBI): domain Eukaryota; kingdom Viridiplantae; phylum Streptophyta; class Magnoliopsida; order Asparagales; family Asparagaceae; genus Agave; species Agave tequilana. The sequence continues at coordinate 51,064 of JAVJIF010027823.1, forward strand.
TTCTCGAAATATTGGTAGCATGTCTTGAACTTTGTGACTATTGCGAGACGAGCAGGTGGTTATGCTCCTGTTCATCTCGATGATTTTTGACTCTACTGCTTTTTTCGTCTCTCATAAATATATTCCTTAGTACCATTTACAAGTTAGAGGGACACTTTTTATATATTTACCGTACTTTGATAAGTACTTATTGGCACATTTTCCTCTCGATAGTGAAGCAAATTTCTTGAAATATGTTGGCGATATGTCTTGAACTTGTGCTGTCTCATGAAAGTAGCACGCCCTTCGCAACTGTCCAACTTGCGCTTATAGCGTCGAGTCCACTTCAATTTGCCCATATGTTGTATGCAAATCTTGAATATGTACACATATTTTGTTTATGTCCCTTAAGCACATGGTCCATGAGTTGAGAAAAAAGAGCAAAGAGCAGCACAAGGGTGCAATGAAAAGAGAGCACAAGGAAGAAAAAAACACATGAAAGCGATGAGATTATGAGAGAGAAGAGGAGACCCAAGTCAATGACATACATTGAGAGATAGATATAGAGCCAGTCTCCACTTGGATAACCTACTCTTCTCCTCTCTTGAGCTCAAGCCCTAGTGGTGCCACTTGGGAAAAGACACAGCACGAGCAAAAAGTTCGAGATCCCTCTGCCCTTCCTCTCCTTTTGTGCTGATGAGTAGAATAGATACTGACATGATGGCTCTCACTATGTAGTAAATCTCACCAACCCTCTTCATCCCTGGGACTTGGCATCTGGTCCTTTTGTTTTTTGAGCTTGGGTCCAGTGCTCTGAAGACCCACTTCCTCCAAGTCTTTTCCCCCTTGGAATCTCACAAGCCATTGTTCAAGGGACTAAGGAGGGAGCCTTGTGTGGATTTAACATGTGAAACAAATCATTTGGGAAAATAAAGTCTCTCTTTATTGTTGACCCCATTAGATTAATGGGTAGAAAAAAGTTTTTTTTTTACGACGGCTTAAAATCTCAGCGTAGGTATCGATGTCAGCCAATAGTTATTAGTAGCATATCGGTCTTAATATTGGCGATGTTATAAATATGTTAATATTGTATCTGGTATCTCAAAACTCGATACGATATTACTGATATATATCAGAACCGGCAAGTGTTTGAAACCATCCTTAAAAACACACATTTGCAATTCTAGAGCCTTGAATCTTTCCACATCTTTACAATGACATATCTCTTTCTATATCATTTCATCAACTTTGCACTCACCGAAGAAGAAAAAAGCTACCAAAAAAAAAAAGAAACAAAAAGGACATATGACCAGAGGAATTGAGCATTTAGGATTTTGCATGCATGCTTCAAAGTGATCAGTAGAAAGCTTTCTCAACTGCAAGGAAGGGTATTTTTACGGTTGGGTAGTTAGAAAAGTGAGGGGGCGTGTGATTATTGTAATATTAGGCGTGGGTCCAAGGGTTTTTTTTTTTGGCGGGCGGGGGGGGGCGGGGGGGGGGGTGGGGGGGGCGGGGGGGGGTTTGGGTGGCGGGGGGGCGGGGGGGGGGGGGGGGGGGGGGGGGGGGGGTGGGGGGGGGGGGGGGGGCGCGGGTGGCGGGGCGGGGGTGGCGGCGGGGGGGTGGCGGGGGGGTGTTGGGGGTGAGTTATGATTGTTGTAGGTATTTTAGATGACACATAACCCCCTTTCTTATTTTTGTGAATGATCATGAGTCACCTTTGCACTTTAGCAAGCCCATCACATCATGGCAACAACACATCGTGCAACAGCACTTGGCCATCCACACAGAAGAAGGGGGAATTTTGTCAAACAACTTGAAGTGTTTTTCATTTGTTTTGTCACATCAATCTACAAGAAAGCCAAAAGCAAGAGACATGCAGTGTTCTTGGGAGCTTTGGGCATTTGAAATCTCTTCCACTTTTTTTGGTTGTTTTGGTGTTGTGTGTGTTTGTGTGTGTGTGGTGTGGGTGGGGGGGTGGGGGGGGGGAGCCAAAAGCAAGAGACATGCAGTGTTCTTGGGAGCTTTGGGGCATTTGAAAATCTCTTCCACTTGTTTTGTTTTGTGAGTAGGGATGGCTAATGGGGGCGGGTCGACCCGCTTCGACCCGCCCCGTCCGCCCTGTGCGACCCTTTGAGTCGCACAGGGCGGTTGCGGTCAACACCGTTTAGGGCGGGTCAACGCGAGTTTTTCCGTCCCGTTTAAACGGGACGGGTCAGATTCGTCCCGTCCCGTGACGAATCACGGACGAATCGGATCGGGAAAATTTTCCCCGGCCCCTCCTCTTTCTTTCTTTTTTTTTAAAGTCCTATATTATTATGAGAGGGGAAAATTAGTTTCAGACCCCTATTTTATTTTTTATTTTTTTAAAACCCTCAACAGCTTAAAAATTACGTATTGTGGTAAATTTGAAAATTTTTAAAAAATAAAATAATAATAAAATCCGAGATGGGTCTAACCCGTCTCGGCTAATCCGGTAACGAATCGGGCCGATTCGTTACCCCGATTCTTGATTCGTCTCGTTTGATTCGTTACGAGACGGGTTCAACCCGTCTCGTAACGGATTCGTTAGCTAACGGGACGAATCACCCGATTCGTCCCGTTAGCCATCCCTATTTGTGGGGTTGTTTCTTTTGGTAATTGACCATTCAATGAGGCACTCATGAGCCTCTCCCTTTTGTCCCTAATGGGTTTCCAAATAAAAATATGAGCCCTTTCCCTTATATATGAATTCCCTCCTTTTTTTCCTAAAGGGGAGAAAATGAAAGGTAGTTGACTAGTTTGGTTGCAAAATGCACCATAGTGAGAGAGAGAGAGAGAGCAGAGAGGTTGATGCTGTTCCCATCTTTATAAACTTTCTTCATTTGCACTTTGAGTTTAATCTCACTTATTACATGGTAATTAAGAGTCTTTTTTTTCTTAAAACTTTGATGTAATAGGCTAATTACTAAGTGGTAGGGGATGATTACACCAACATCAAACTTGCAGCATGAAGGCATTTAGAGTCTCCATCTCTTCTCTGTATCTGCGCTGATCATCTGACAATAATAATGACTAATTAACGATGTCGTCGCTTACCAACTTTACAAATAGAGCTCTGCTCTTGAGCGACGTAAAAAGATCTTGAACTTTTCTTGTTGATTATAGTCAGCTCACTGAATTCACTTGGTTCACAAATATCATTTATCAAGATTGCCTGAACACACAAATTAATCATCTTTGAACTTTAGAGGAAGTGCATGCTTTGACTCCACAGAGATCTTATCTAAGTGATGAGAGATGCAGATTTTGCACTTAATTTCCTTGTAGACAAGTTTTGAGTATGCCATTATCTTGAAGAAGATTCAGGTCCTTATCTTTCAAATCATGTTCCTTCTGAGTTTTTGAGGCGGGGAAAACCTCGTAGTGCTCTCATACACCTCTCGCAGTTTATCAAACTGAGCTTCTTGTCGCATCTTCCATTATTTGATTAGGTCGTAGCCAGACTTGAATCTAAACTTAAATCACCCGTATCGCATGTTCAAAACTTGATCCTTTTGCAATGGCAGTGCATGTTTAGTCACGTGAAATAAAAAACATCTAATGAAAATGGAAGTGACTGAAATTGAACAATGAAAGCTAGTGAAACTTTCTATTATGGACAATGACAAAGATGAAGTTAGTGGTCTACTAGCAAATTACACAAAATCATCGTTACTATCAATGATTTTTAAGGGGAAAAAAAGAAAAAAAACATATTCTATTGAAATAGCAAAAACCCTCCTGTTTCTGGAGCTCATCACAAAACATTACTGTACTATGGGGCCGTTTGTTTCACGTAAAAGTCCGTAAATCATAAATGACTTACAACCCAGTTACAACTACGGCGTTTGTTTGGACCGTAATTCGTAAAAGGCTTACACAATCCAATTATCACTCACTTGCAACCCAATTACTACTCACTTTCAGCCAAGTTACATTTAATTTAGTGGTCATACAAATTTGTATTATTTTTTATGTTAATATTAAATTTTTTAATATTTAGCATTTTTAATATTTATTTGCAATATTAAAAACTTTTTAAATCACCAAATAGTTAATTTTTGTGGTCAACTTTTTCACTTACGACTTACACATTACGACAACCAAACATCGTAAAACACAATACACTTTTTCCACTTACAACTTTATATTACCAACCAAACACCATAAAGCTTACATGCATGTAACTCATTTACAACTGTAAAAGACTTTACTAAATACGACTTACGAATTACGGCCAGTTACGACAACCAAACAGGCCATATCGTTTAAAATTGGTAGTTTCTTTTAACTCTGAGATAAGACGATAAATCTAAGATACTACGAGCGTGTTCTTCTTTGAGATATATATCATCCTTAAAACAATTAATTAATTAACTAAAAGCTCTTTAATGACCTTTGAAAGTTAAATAACCTTAATGAAAATCTCAACCCATTTGCCTAAAAGAGAGTGTTGGTGGATCTCCTATCTAGAGAGAGTGCATGCATTGCCCTTATCAAATGCTAATTAAGCTAAACCCTACTCATGATAAACACGTGCGCCCTCGATTAATTTTATTTCACCAAAAACTTAAAATCACAATCACAACCTTTGAGAGCCCAATCTCATAATAAACTCTAGTTTTTATTTTGGTGGTGATGCTAGGGTTGGCAAAAAGAGTGTGTTGTTTGTAGTGGATCTCTCTTTTGAGAATAAAATTAAAAAAAAAAAAAAATAGTGTTAAGCATAAGAGGAGAGATCTTGTCATTATTAAAGATGTTTGCAAGGGACCCAAGATATCATTTCTCACTGTTAGCCGCAAATCCAAGTTATGTTGTGTAAAGTGTTTTGCATAGGACTGAGAGGTGATAAGGATGACTACAAAATTTGTTACATATCAGCGAGCCATAATGATTCCATAGGTTGGTACCCCCATATTTTGTTTAATCACTTAATCATGCAAGTTTGCTGATGTTCACTTTGATAAAGCTAAAGGGGAAGCAAAAGTATGAGGTCACTTTTTTCAACTGACTTGATACAAAACCTGGTTCTGAAAAGGAAACAAGACGGTTTTTTACCACG
>JAVJIF010027825.1:0-57626 GCA_038442645.1 Agave tequilana
TAGTACGAGGAGAACACATACGCGGGTATTAATCTCCGCGTCGTGCCGACACGAGAGGGACACAGACGCGGGCATAGACTCCGCGTTGCGTCGATACAAAACGCGAAGGCCGCGTCAAGGGATTATCTGGACGCGGGGTGAGATCCTCGCCAGCAACTTAACAGAGAGACAGGGAGATAAGGAGAGACAGTACAGGAGAGAGAGAGAGGGAGAGAGAAAGAGATTCCTAGAGAGAGAATCTAGAGAGAAAAGAGAGAGTTAGAGAGAGACTGGAGAGAGAAAGATAAACTGGAGAGAGAGAAAGTTCAGGAGAGAGAGATTGTAGAGAGAGGAGAGAGAGTAGAGAGAGAAGAGAGAGAAAAGGGTAGGAGAGAGAGGAGGACAGTGGGGGGGGCAGAGGGGCTGCTGCCCCCCCATCTCTGGTCACCGGCCTGGCCTTGCCAGGCCGTGGCCAGGCCAACCCTGGCCGTTCGGCCAGGGGCGCCAGTGGGCGGCGCCAGGGGGCGGCGCCGCCAGACAGGGGCGGCCACGCTGGCCGCCCAAAAAAAGGGGGGCTGTTGCCCCCCTCACAATAGCCCCGGCCAGGCCTCCTGGCCTGGCCGTGGCCCTTCCAGGCCGACGCCGGCGGCCCTCCGGTGGCCGCCGGCGAGGGTGAAAGAGAAGAAAGAGAGGGAGGAGAGAAAGGAGAGGGAAAGGAAGAAAAAGAAAAAGAAAGAAAAGGAAAGTAAAGGAAAACGAAAAGAGGAGGGAGGAGGAGGAGGCTCGCCGGAGTTGGGGGCCTCCCTCGCCGGCGGTGGTGGCCGGAGGCGCCGGCGGTGGGTGCTGGCTAGGTCGTCGGCCACCAAGAGAAGAAGAAAAAGAAAGGGAGAAGAAAAGAAGGGAGAAAGAAAAGATAAGGAAAAAAGGAAAAGAAAAGAAAAGAGAAAAAGGAGGAAGGGATTGATCGGAAGGGGGTGGTGTCGCCCACGTGGGGGGTGTGGGCTGCAGCTAGAGTCGGTTGGAGGGAAAAAGAAAAGGAAGGAAAGAAAGAAAGAAAAGATAAATAATAATATTATAATATGGCCGCGAAATATCGACTGTTCCAGAAAAATCCCCAAAAATATTCAGAGGTAGAAAACGTCATCCTGAGGAATAATATGAAATCGGTTTTCAGAAATAAAATCCCGTTTTCAAATTAAAAATTCGGAAGTCAACCGCCGATACCGGTCTACACCGGGTCGGCCGGATTTTGATAAATTTCGAAAAATCTCAGAAAATGTATAAAGAATAAAATATGATTTTAAGAAGTAAAGTGAAAGCGGAATTCAGAAATTCAATTCCGATTGTAAACTAAAAATCCTGGAATCAACCAGCGATACTGGCCGACACCCAACCCGGTGGAATTTTCATAATTCATCAAATCCTCAGAAAAAGTATTTAGATAGGAAATGTGATTTTAAGAAATAATGTAAAAAGACACTTCTAGCAATTCCAATCCGTTTGTAAATTAAAAAAAAAAATCCGGGAATCGGTCAGCGGCACTGGTCGACACCGGCTTTGAAGATTTTCAATTTAATTCAGGAAAATTTCAAAAAATCATAAAAAATCTAAAATATTGGAAAACGATGTTTAAAACTAAAATCGGTCAAATCGGAATACCAGAATGTCCAAATCGAGTAATACTCTAGGATCGGGTCCTCGGTTCAGACTAGGGCTGACTCCGAGTCCGGGAATCCGGATCCAAGACAAAACGATCATATAATTAATTCATAATACAAAATAAATACAGGAAGTAAATCGAAAAATATGATCAAAAAATCTGAATACGCAACTAAGTACGTATTCCGGGAGCGGGGTGTTACAGACCTATCTAGCTGAGTCATATGAACCTCCTCACGACCATCATGAGATCAACGGCCTTCAACTTGAGCTTGTCGCAGACACAAGCGTGAGAGTCATGCTTCTTTACCCACGAGTGTGGTTTTACCATGGTCCAATGACTGCAAACAACTCTACATTCTCATCAATATCTTCAACATGTTCAGCATCAACCTTGACTACATGACTCCACCCGATGTCACATCCGGTGAAGTCTTCACTGATACCGAACCGACTGGAGATGGTGGAGCTGCATCAACCTCCACCTGCTGCGATACTTCCTTGGTCTCTGTCCTCTCCACCTGCTGAGAGATAGTAGACTTCAACACTGAAGTCTCATCAATGTGACATGCCTACTCAACACGATCTTCTTGTTTTCGGGGTCCCACAACCTGTAGCCTTTCATATTCCTTTTGACACCCAAAAATACAAATCTCTTTGCTCGCGGATTCACCTTGCCATCCTTGGCACTGAAGTAGGTCGGACTTTCAAATTCTCGCAGCAAACCATGATCTTGAGCAGCTTTCCCAGACCAAATTTCCAATGAAGTTTTACCTCCTATCGCAGTTGATCCATTTATGAGATGGCTAGAATACACAATCGCCTCAGCCCAAAACGATTTGTCGAGTCGTGCATTAGACAATAACCACCGAACCTTCTCCAGCAAGGAACGGTTTACTTCCTTAGCCTAAAACTATTTATACCTTTTGTGAAGTGGGTACCAATACCATTGTTCTGGCCAAATTGTAGGAATTGGTTCATGTCTCTTTCAACATTACCAATCTGTAGCTCCTTGATCTTCCTACATGTCTGCTTCTCCATTCTTCCTTTCCACTTCACTAACATATCTAGGGCTTCACACCTTTATCTCAAGGGATAAATCCAACAATGCCTAGATAAACTATCAATAAAAGAGACAAAGTACCTGTGACCTCCAAGCGATGCAGTCTTAGCAGGTCCCCAAACGCTTACGTGAGCACAATCAAGAAGTCCTTCTGAGCTGTGAGTACTGGTGCTGAATTTCACCTTCTTCTTATCTAGAACGCTGTGTTCACCTTCCAAGTTGTAGGTAGCAGCACCTTCCAATGATCCCTTCTTTGCATGAGCTCGCAAAGACTTTTCACCTCCTTGTCCGACCTTTACATGTCAGACCTTCGTGCAACCATCATCTGAATAACTAGAAGTCTCCACCTGACCTGTAACCGTACTACCCTTCAAGTAGTAGAGATTGTCCCGACGGACGCCCTTCATCACCACCATCGAGCCTTTGATCATCTTGAGAACACCATCTCGTACAGATATCACAAGACCCAATGCTTCCAAAGCTCCAACAGAGATAAGATTTCTCTTCAGTTGAGGTACATACCTCACTTCCTTCAGTTTTTGTATCATCCCATCGAACATCTTGATCTAGATTGTTCCTACACCTTCCATGGTACATGAATGATCGTCGCCTATAACAACTGAACATCCCTCTAGCTTCTCAAAACTAGAAAACCAATTCCTTTTTGGGCACACATGGTATGTAGCACCAGTATCCAATATCCACTCATTTTCTCCTTAGTAGCCAATGATAGGAGTAGTGACAGAGAACGAGAATACCATGAGTTCGAGTCTGATCCACCTGCCTGTGAGGTATTGACTTGAGTACTGACAACTTTTGCAAGGTTTGCCTCAGTCTTTGACTCCTTCTTCTTCTCTTTGGCCTTTGGACAGTCAACTTTCCAGTGCCCTAATTCTTTACAGAAGGCAACACTGGTTCTTTTTAGATCTCTATAACCTGGCCTGGACTTCGATCTCTCTCGACCACTTTGCCCTTCCTGTGTGAACCTCTGTCTCTTACTCCTAATGCCTCTGCTGATGAGCTTGCCTGAGAAGACTGTCTTTCTTTTCTCCTCGTCTCATAATTAACCAGAGCAGACGATACTTCATGATAGTTAAGGGATTGTCTACCATTTATGAAGGTTAAAGTAAAAGTCTCAAACTCCTCTGCAGGAAGAGAGTTCAAGAGAATTACCGCTTTATCTTCTTCATTTACCTCCACATCCATATTAATTAAATCCGTAAGAAGCTTTGTGTAGCGATTTAGATGTTCATTGACGGAGCATCCTTTCTTCATCTAAAAATCATACAGCTTACTCTTCAGCTGTAGTCTGGATTCAATGCTTTTAGTCAGATATTCTCTCTAGGATCTCCCATAACTGCCTCACAGATGTTTCGTGTGACACAAGGTATTTGATGTCTTATGTTAGACACGATCTGATTAAGCCACACGCTGATCGGTTCATCTTATCCCAATCTTCTTCAGTGGTTGTGTTTCGCTTCTTCTCCAATCGTAAGTGTCTTCGAGATTTGATGCCGTCAGTGCATCCATCACCTCGCACCTCCACATACCAAAATTGTTCGTGCCAGTGAATTTCACCACATCAATCCTCGGATGCGGATTCATGGTTCTCACCGATGTAGTTTCTTCAGCCATCTCCTTGACTAGATCCTCAATGTAATGCGGAAACAAACGGAGTTAGATAAAATAAATTTGATAAAGATCAGATCTCTATCTCCTCACGAAACTCTAGATGAGTTTCTGAATAAATCTACTCCTCGAATTGATTCCTTGAGCACTTCACACGCTGTTCTGAGATCGACACACGATCTCACAAACAGTCCCAACGCTGACCCGAGATCGACACACTATCTCCGCCAATCAGCAACAGATGCCCTTAGAATCACCAGATGATCTCACGACGAACCTTAGATGCTCTGATACCACTTGTTGTGCGCAGATCAACAAACACTTTGAGGAATCCTTAAGCCACAGATGCAATAGAGAAGAACTACCAATAGCAAGAACAATAAAACGATGGGAGAAAGCCAACACAAGATTTAACGAGGTTCGGCCAATTGTGCCTACGTCCTCGGGGCAAGGAAGAAAGATTTCTTTATTGATTCGATAATCAATGCAATTACAAGCATTACATATGAAGAGGCCTCTGCCTCTCTAATATACCCAAGGAAATCCTAGGAGAATCAGATTCCTTATTGGGCTCGTTTCCAATTCAAAAAACTTTCCGAATTCAATCCAGATCAGCCCAGATTCGTCTGTCAGTCGACCGGTCGGTCGACCGACCCAGTCCGGGTCGACCGTGCCGGTCGACCGTGCCTAACCGGGAGTTTAGGCAATGTCAGTCGGTCGACCAGGCGGTCGACCTGTAACACCTGCCTCAATTAAGGTATTTCTTAATCATTAGTGTATGCATAATATCTTAGTAAGCCATGCGCATAATACGCGTATGGCGTAGACCCGTATTATACGGGTATTATACGGGTACGTATATACAAGTGTATACGTAAGTATTTATACGACCATGTATACAGGTATAAGAATTCCTTCCACCACAAGCTTCCTTTTCTTTCCACCAACTTCTCCAAGCTTCTCCTACCTTCCATCAAAATATCTCCTCCAAATGGCTGGCCATGATTGGCCAAGAGAAACACCTCACCCTTTTCATTTTGCAAATAACCCCTCTCTTTTCTTTTTGATGGGATGTTTAAAGGACACATGGCATGATCCTATGGAGGGACACATGGCATGATCCTATGGAGGGACACATGGCACAATCCTATGGAGGGTTTGAAGCTATAAATAGAGGAGGATGAAGAGAATTCAACACTTTTGATCAAAACTCTCTCTCTCTTCAAACACTCTCTCTCTTCAAAAACTCTCTCCCTCTCCTTTCCAGCAGCAGCAAGGAGGAGCAACAGCAATAGCAACAACAAAGGCAACAACAACAAATAGCTAGGAACAGCCAAGATCAGCCCATACAAAGTGAGTAGAACATGCTAATCTTAACAATATGATGAGTAGAAATGAGTAGAAATGAGTAGAAATGAAATAAGCATATGAGATATGCAAGTATCGACCCTATGTATATTTTGGGATCATGTGTTTTCAATTCCGCAAATACTTGCTACTGTTGCTTACGAAATAAGATATTTCTACATATCTTGCATATTGATATGGTATGATGATATATGTGTGTTTCGGAGGAAGGGACCGGGTGTGTTCCGGAGGCGTAGAAGGGAGAACATATGTATATATGTTTGTGTTTGTGTATGTGTTGTGTGTTTCGGAGGAAGGGACCGGGTGTGTTCCGGAGGCGTAGAAGGGGAGAACATATGTATATATGTTTGTGTATTTTCGGAGGAAGGGACCGGACTGAACCGGAGGCGTAGAAGGGGAGAACATATGTATATATATGTTTGTGTATGTGTATATGGACATGATAGAATTCCTGTGATATGATCATGCATAGATCTTTAACATCAGATCTGGAATAGCTTCTTAACAGGCTGTTTTATTATAAGTTAGTCGACTAAGTCCGGAATTAGTCGACTATAGGTGTGATTTTGTAAGCAGATAACTGCTGATATAGCAGGATTAGTCGACTACAAACAGACTGTAGTCGACTAATCCCAGATACAGAAAGTTGACAATCTGTTTTTGACAGTTTTAGTCGACTATAGACGACGTATTAGTCGACTAGTCCTTGAGTTAGTCGACTATACCAAGAGGGTAGTCGACTATAGGTGATCCACAGAAAGTAACTCAACTTTTGACAGTTTTAGTCGACTATAAGAAATTTTAAGTCGACTAGTCCTTGAGTTAGTCGACTATACCAGGAAGGATAGTCGACTACAAGAGTCCCTGTTTGCCAGTAAAGAAACAGGTACGTGTGAAGCAGAATTAGTCGACTACAGTTTAAGAGTTAGTCGACTTACAGTTAGTATTAGTCGACTATGGAGTGGCCTAGTCGACTAGTAAGGCATTGTTACTGTGTTCTGTTTTGGTTCATGGTGAATTATGAGATCCTATAAAAATAGTATATCGATACTCATGTCAACTGGATAATGTAGCCATGTATGCCTACCTGCTATGTGCATTTAAATATTGTTTTACTCACTGAGCCGTCAAGCTCACCCTATTCTAACTCCACCTACAGGTTTGGACAAGGGCAAGGGTCCTGCTTAAGGGCAGTGGTACGGACATTTACCACCGGAACCTCAGCAGTAGGAGTTACTTTTGTTATATATACGGTTTTGTATAAACATGCATATGTTTAGCTGTGTATCAACCGTAACCTGTAAATATTAAAGGACTTGGTGTTGGACTCTTCTTGTATGAACTTATGTTTTGACATGATAATGAAGACTGTGTTCTCATGATTATTGAACTATAGATGTTAGTATGATAAGTCTCAAGTAGATCATACATGTTATCTGATGTATATGTTGAAGTATTTTATACTGATGGGTCCCACGCTTGGCTTATACGAGATGATTATGTTTAAATGGAAAATTTTTAATTGGACCGTTACAGTTGGTATCAGAGCAATGGTTTAGAAGTAGAAAGAGTAAGAGATGATGAAATTGTTAGGTTATTACATACAGACATGTGATTATAGTAAGTAGTTGGTCTTATGTGACAAGAAATATATATTGAATTATCTATGGAATCTGAGTTGTTCTAAAGACATAAGACTTATAAGTAGACTAAGGATGAGTATAGTTATAAGTGTGTCCATTTATGTTGTTTCTTGATGATAGTCATATGATTGAGATTATTTCATGGACTCAAGATTGATATGTCCGTTTTGTTTACATATAGATGGGGGACTCCGATGTATTCTGGTCAGTCTCTAACTCCGACAGCTCGAGTAAGAGCTGGGTAGCGGACTCCATGGACTGGGGATACGAGTCGGACGAAACTGACCCAGCGGAAACAATTGTACCCCTAAACTGGGTAGATTGTGAAGAGGGCGAGTCGCAGGCATCTAACAAGCCTGAACCTAGCCCTGTGGAGACAGGTAGTGTTGTGGGAGATTCTGTTGAAGTAGCAGTGACGGAGCACTCGAGCACGGTTAAGGAAGAAACCCGAAGGGGATTTACTTATGGAGGCGTCTTTTGGAACGAGATGTGGGAAAAAGATATGGATCTCTATGACGACTTAGACGACTGGCACTGTGCCGGGGACGAATCATCGGAAGAAGACCCCGAGGAGGATATGGACAATAGCAACAACACTAACAGAGATCCTAGTAGGGATACCCCACCCTGTGAGGGGTGAATCTTAGAACTGACACTTTTGATGTATATATGTATATAGGCCTAATATGTTAGGTGATAGATATCCGTAGGGTTGTTGTATGTACCCTGGCATATATCTTATGAATGCGCAGGAGGTATTCCGGATATTCCAGTAGGCAGGCATGTCGGTATGACACTTTTGTATCCATGATGGATGTAACTATATATACATATATAACAAGTTGTTTGTTTCAAAAGTGACGTTATTAGTATGATTATATGAGAAAAAGTTTTATCCCAACTCGTTCCAAATTGTGTAATGTGTTGATAAGACGCCCTTATATTCATGTAGGAAGAACGCATGGATTTGAACCAACCACTACCTGAGGAAACCCTGTCACTCGATACGACACATTATAGCGAGATGGGGAGCGCGCACCCCGCGAGTAATAATGAAGACTCTGAAGCTCGAATAAGAGTGAATGAGGAAACTCCGGGGGTGATGCCGGAGTGGCTCGCGCAATTAGTGAACAGGGCAAGCAACAACAACTCCCACCGAGCACTGGAGCAGTTTCAGAAAATGAAACCGCCCGTATTCGAAGGGAAGGCAGACCCTTTACAAGCCGAAGCTTGGCTTCTACAAATAGAGAAGATTCTAGAAGTCATGAGTTGCACTGATGAACAAAAGGTATCCTTCTCTTCTTTTATGTTCCAGAAGGAAGCGGAACATTGGTGGAGGGCAGTGAAGCTGAGTATGAAGAATACAAGGGAACCAATCACCTGGGAATTCTTGGTGAACAAATTTACTGAGAAATACATTCCGGAGACAGCCAGAGATAAGATGGCAACAGAATTCTTGGAACTCCGTCAAGATTCTATGAATGTATCCCAGTATGATCAGAAATTCACTCAGCTATCCAGGTATGCTGATGCCTTGGTAAAGAGTGAAGCAGATAAGACGAAGAGGTTCGTGAAGGGCCTAAGATCAGATATTTGGGGCCCGCTGATTCCATTGCAACTGAGGAATTATCTCCAGGCAGTAGAAAGAGCTTTGGAGGTGGAAATGGACATACAAGAAGGTCAGGGAGAATGGGTGGAAGAAATTCCCAATTCTAAGCGCCCCCGTTATCAAGAACCTCCTATGAGGACAACATCAGGACCAGCCAGCAGCAGAGGATCTGGGTTTAACACCTCTTTTTCTAGAGGAGGAGGAGCCAGAGGCGGGAGAACGTGGCTGAGGAGCAGAGACACTCCCTTGAAGACACGAGATACCTCTGCGTCCCATCACAGAGTCACGGAGGCTCCTTGGTGTCAGAGGTGTAGAATAAATCATTTTGGAAACTGTCTCCCAGACAGGTCTTGTTTTAATTGTGGAGGAGTGGGTCATATAAGGAGAAATTGTCCAACCATGCGTGGAAGTCAAGGACCGAGTAGAGGAAGTGGAAGGCCGATCGTGAAGACGAATCCTTCCAGGGGACAAGCCAGTAACTCTATGCCGCCCAGTAATGCCCCACGTCCTGTTGCAACCCAGTCATCGGTTCAGCAACCTCGGGTGCAAGGCAGAACCTTCGCATTAAACCACCGAGAAGCATTGGCCTCAAATGCAGTGGTAGAAGGTATGATCTCCGTATCAGGACATATTGCTCATACATTATTTGACCCTGGAGCTACTCATTCATTCGTATCTAGTGCTTTTGCTTATAAATTAAATCAAGAATCAAAACCCCTAGGATTTCAATTGGTTGTGTCAACACCTATAGGGGAGAATTTGATAGCTAGCACTAGATATACGAATTGTGAAGTAATAATTGGAGAAATGAAGACCTTTGTTGATCTGATTAAGCTAGGCGAAATGGAGTTCGATGCCATACTAGGAATGGACTGGTTGTCTGCCAGTGGTGCTTCTGTGGATTGTAATAAAAAGAGGATTATCTTTAAGAAGGAAGGGACTCCGGAGTTTATGTTTGAAGGAGAGAAAGGAAATTATGATATACCTCACATATCAGCCATCAAAGCCACCAAGTTATTGAAGCAAGGGTGCCAAGGATTTCTGGCTTCGGTGTTGGATACCACCAGGACTGATGTAAATATTAAGACTATTCCAATTGTGAATGAGTTCCCTGATGTGTTCCCGGAAGACTTACCAGGTCTGCCCCCAGATCGGGAAGTAGAATTTACAATTGATGTAATACCCGGTACTGCCCCAATTTCTAAGGCACCGTACCGTATGGCCCCTGCAGAAATGAAAGAACTTAAAACTCAATTGCAGGACTTATTAGACAAAGGTTTCATTCGGCCAAGTATATCACCCTGGGGAGCACCTGTCCTATTTGTAAAGAAGAAGGATGGGAGTATGAGATTATGTGTTGACTACCGGGAATTGAATAAGGCAACTATCAAGAATAGGTACCCTCTCCCTCGAATTGATGACTTATTTGATCAATTGCAAGGGTCTTGTGTATTTTCTAAGATAGACCTTAGATCGGGGTATCATCAGTTGAAGGTCAAACCTGAAGATGTGCCCAAATCAGCTTTTCGGACAAGATATGGACACTTTGAATTTCTGGTTATGCCTTTTGGACTCACTAATGCCCCGGCAGCATTTATGGACTTAATGAATCGGATGTTCCAACCATACTTAGACCAGTTTGTAGTAGTATTCATTGATGATATTCTGGTCTATTCAAAGAATATGGAAGATCATGAGAAACATCTTAATACTGTCCTTCAAATCTTGAGAGAGAAGCAACTCTATGCAAAGTTGAAGAAATGTGAATTTTGGCTAGAGCAAGTAGGGTTTCTAGGCCATATTATATCCAAAGAAGGGATATCAGTAGACCCGGTAAAGATCGAAGCAATCCGAGACTGGCCTAGACCCACTAATGTCACTAAAGTTCGAAGTTTCTTGGGATTAGCGGGGTACTACAGAAGATTTGTAGAAGGGTTTTCTTTGATTGTAGCACCAATGACCCAATTAACTAGAAAGAATAAGAAGTTTGCTTGGGGAGAAGATCAAGAAAGGAGTTTCCAGGAGGTTAAAGCCAGATTGACATCTGCTCCTGTCTTAGTTGTACCTTCGGGGACTGAAGGATTTGTCATTTTTAGTGATGCATCAAAGCTGGGGTTGGGATGTGTGTTAATGCAAAATGGAAAAGTTATTGCCTATGCATCCCGACAATTGAAGACCCATGAAAGAAATTACCCCACTCATGACTTGGAATTAGCCGCTGTGATCTTTGCTTTAAAGATCTGGCGACATTACTTGTATGGAGTGTCTTGTGAAGTTTTTACTGATCATAAGAGCTTAAGATACATCTTCACACAAAAGGAACTGAACATGAGGCAGAGGAGGTGGTTAGAACTAATAAAGGATTATGATATTACTATTCAATACCACCCTGGGAAGGCCAATGTAGTGGCTGATGCTTTGAGCCGGAAATCAGGAGGAACACTGGCCGCCTCGATGACTCGTCAAGTAAGACTATTAAGAGACCTAGAAGAAATGCAAATAGAAGTGCGAGTCATTGATTCTTCAAATTCTGGGTATCAACTAAATCAAGTGAGTATCCAAATTAATCTATACGACAAGATCAAAGAGGCACAACAAGAAGATACTCAAATAAAGAAGATGATGAAGAAAGTGCAAGAAGGAGAACTCAAGGAATTTCACATAGAAGGTGATGTATTAAGGCTTGGACACAGACTATGTGTGCCAGATGTAGCAGAAATCAAAGAAGAAATAATGAAGGAGGCTCATAGTACACCTTATACAGCTCATCCCGGAAGCACAAAGATGTATCAAGATCTACGTCATAACTTCTGGTGGGATGGTATGAAGATGGACATTTCTAATTTCGTCCACAAATGTTTAGTCTGTCAACAAGTAAAGGCTGAACATAAGAAGCCCCCAGGTTTGTTAGTACCTTTATCTATTCCTGAGTGGAAGTGGAGTCAAATTGCTATGGATTTCATCACTGGACTTCCTCGGACGTCCCAAGGACTGGATACAGTCTGGGTAGTGGTAGACAGACTCACCAAATCTGCCCATTTTCTACCTATCCGGATTAATTATTCAATGGAAAGACTGGCTCAGGTATATGTCCGAGAGATAATTAGATTACATGGAGTACCTGAATCCATTGTATCAGATCGGGACCCAAGATTCCAATCTAGATTCTGGAAAAGTTTGTCCAGAGCTATGGGCACTAACTTACAACTCAGTACAGCAGCCCACCCCCAAACGGATGGACAGTCAGAAAGGACCATTCAAATATTAGAAGATATGTTGAGAACTTGTGTACTGGATTTTGGGAGAAGTTGGGACAACTATTTACCCTTAGTGGAGTTTGCTTATAATAATAGTTATCAATCCACTATCGGTATGCCTCCATTTGAAGCATTGTATGGGAGGAGGTGTAGATCACCAATCTGTTGGGAGGAAGTTGGGGATAGAAGACTATTTGGCCCCGATGTAATTCAAGAAGCTACGGAGAAGATCAAGCTAATCAAAGAAAGGATGAAAGCAGCCCAGAGCAGACAGAAAGCTTATGCAGACAATCGCCGTAGACCACTGGAGTTTGAAGAAGGGGATAGGGTTTTCCTAAAAGTATCTCCTATGAAGGGAGTGAAACGCACCGGCAGTAAGAACAAATTAGCCCCTAGATATGTGGGTCCGTTTGAAATATTGAATAAGATTGGACCGGTTGCTTATCGTTTGGCCCTACCCCCTGCCTTAGAAAGGATGCACAATGTATTTCATGTATCTCAGCTGAGAAAGTGTGTGCCCGATCCTGCTCATGTCATCTCCTATGAACCCCTGCATATGATAGAAGACATGTCTTACGCGGAAGAACCAGTACAAATTCTTGATCACAAGGAGAAGCAATTGAGAAGCAAAATATTTCCTTGGTCAAAGTTTTATGGAGAAATCAAAACATAGAAGAAGCCACTTGGGAATTGGAAGAGGAAATGAGAAAGACCTATCCGCAATTGTTTCAAGGTACGTTAAGTTTCGAGGACGAAACTTCCATAAGGAGGGTAGAATGTAACACCTGCCTCAATTAAGGTATTTCTTAATCATTAGTGTATGCATAATATCTTAGTAAGCCATGCGTATAATACGCGTATGGCGTAGACCCGTATTATACGGGTATTATACGGGTACGTATATACAAGTGTATACGTAAGTATTTATACGACCATGTATACAGGTATAAGAAATTCCTTCCACCACAAGCTTCCTTTTCTTTTCACCAACTTCTCCAAGCTTCTCCTACCTTCCATCAAAATATCTCCTCCAAATGGCTGGCCATGATTGGCCAAGAGAAACACCTCACCCTTTTCATTTTTGCAAATAACCCCTCTTTTTCTTTTTGATGGGATGTTTAAAGGACACATGGCATGATCCTATGGAGGGACACATGGCATGATCCTATGGAGGGACACATGGCACAATCCTATGGAGGGTTTGAAGCTATAAATAGAGGAGGATGAAGAGAATTCAACACTTTTGATCAAAACTCTCTCTCTCTTCAAACACTCTCTCTCTTCAAAAGCTCTCTCCCTCTCCTTTCCAGCAGCAGCAAGGAGGAGCAATAGCAATAGCAACAACAAAGGCAACAACAACAAATAGCTAGGAACAGCCAAGATCAGCCCATACAAAGTGAGTAGAACATGCTAATCTTAACAATATGATGAGTAGAAATGAGTAGAAATGAGTAGAAATGAAATAAGCATATGAGATATGCAAGTATCGACCCTATGTATATTTTGGGATCATGTGTTTTCAATTCCGCAAATACTTGCTACTGTTGCTTACGAAATAAGATATTTCTACATATCTTGCATATTGATATGGTATGATGATATATGTGTGTTTCGGAGGAAGGGACCGGGTGTGTTCCGGAGGCGTAGAAGGGGAGAACATATGTATATATGTTTTGTTTGTGTATGTGTTGGTGTGTTTCGGAGGAAGGGACCGGGTGTGTTCCGGAGGCGTAGAAGGGGAGAACATATGTATATATGTTTGTGTATTTTCGGAGGAAGGGACCGGACTGAACCGGAGGCGTAGAAGGGGAGAACATATGTATATATATGTTTGTGTATGTGTATATGGACATGATAGAATTCCTGTGATATGATCATGCATAGATATTTAACATCAGATCTGGAATAGCTTCTTAACAGGCTGTTTTATTATAAGTTAGTCGACTAAGTCCGGAATTAGTCGACTATAGGTGTGATTTTGTAAGCAGATAACTGCTGATATAGCAGGATTAGTCGACTACAAACAGACTGTAGTCGACTAATCCCAGATACAGAAAGTTGACAATCTGTTTTTGACAGTTTTAGTCGACTATAGACGACGTATTAGTCGACTAGTCCTTGAGTTAGTCGACTATACCAAGAGGGTAGTCGACTATAGGTGATCCACAGAAAGTAACTCAACTTTTGACAGTTTTAGTCGACTATAAGAAATTTTAAGTCGACTAGTCCTTGAGTTAGTCGACTATACCAGGAAGGATAGTCGACTACAAGAGTCCCTGTTTGCCAGTAAAGAAACAGGTACGTGTGAAGCAGAATTAGTCGACTACAGTTTAAGAGTTAGTCGACTTACAGTTAGTATTAGTCGACTATGGAGTGGCCTAGTCGACTAGTAAGGCATTGTTACTGTGTTCTGTTTTGGTTCATGGTGAATTATGAGATCCTATAAAAATAGTATATCGATACTCATGTCAACTGGATAATGTAGCCATGTATGCCTACCTGCTATGTGCATTTAAATATTGTTTTACTCACTGAGCCGTCAAGCTCACCCTATTCTAACTCCACCTACAGGTTTGGACAAGGGCAAGGGTCCTGCTTAAGGGCAGTGGTACGGACATTTACCACCGGAACCTCAGCAGTAGGAGTTACTTTTGTTATATATACGTTTTTGTATAAACATGCATATGTTTAGCTGTGTATCAACCGTAACCTGTAAATATTAAAGGACTTGGTGTTGGACTCTTCTTGTATGAACTTATGTTTTGACATGATAATGAAGACTGTGTTCTCATGGATTATTGAACTATAGATGTTAGTATGATAAGTCTCAAGTAGATCATACATGTTATCTGATGTATATGTTGAAGTATTTTATACTGATGGGTCCCACGCTTGGCTTATACGAGATGATTATGTTTAAATGGAAAATTTTTTAATTGGGACCGTTACAGTTGGTATCAGAGCAATGGTTTAGAAGTAGAAAGAGTAAGAGATGATGAAATTGTTAGGTTATTACATACAGACATGTGATTATAGTAAGTAGTTGGTCTTATGTGACAAGAAATATATATTGAATTATCTATGGAATCTGAGTTGTTCTAAAGACATAAGACTTATAAGTAGACTAAGGATGAGTATAGTTATAAGTGTGTCCATTTATGTTGTTTCTTGATGATAGTCATATGATTGAGATTATTTCATGGACTCAAGATTGATATGTCCGTTTTGTTTACATATAGATGGGGGACTCCGATGTATTCTGGTCAGTCTCTAACTCCGACAGCTCGAGTAAGAGCTGGGTAGCGGACTCCATGGACTGGGGATACGAGTCGGACGAAACTGACCCAGCGGAAACAATTGTACCCCTAAACTGGGTAGATTGTGAAGAGGGCGAGTCGCAGGCATCTAACAAGCCTGAACCTAGCCCTGTGGAGACAGGTAGTGTTGTGGGAGATTCTGTTGAAGTAGCAGTGACGGAGCACTCGAGCACGGTTAAGGAAGAAACCCGAAGGGGATTTACTTATGGAGGCGTCTTTTGGAACGAGACGTGGGAAAAAGATATGGATCTCTATGACGACTTAGACGACTGGCACTGTGCCGGGGACGAATCATCGGAAGAAGACCCCGAGGAGGATATGGACAATAGCAACAACACTAACAGAGATCCTAGTAGGGATACCCCACCCTGTGAGGGGTGAATCTTAGAACTGACACTTTTGATGTATATATGTATATAGGCCTAATATGTTAGGTGATGGATATCCGTAGGGTTGTTGTATGTACCCTGGCATATATCTTATGAATGCGCAGGAGGTATTCCGGATATTCCAGTAGGCAGGCATGTCGGTATGACACTTTTTGTATCCATGATGGATGTAACTATATATACATATATAACAAGTTGTTTGTTTCAAAAGTGACGTTATTAGTATGATTATATGAGAAAAAGTTTTATCCCAACTCGTTCCAATTGTGTAATGTGTTGATAAGACGCCCTTATATTCATGTAGGAAGAACGCATGGATTTGAACCAACCACTACCTGAGGAAACCCTGTCACTCGATACGACACATTATAGCGAGATGGGGAGCGCGCACCCCGCGAGTAATAATGAAGACTCTGAAGCTCGAATAAGAGTGAATGAGGAAACTCCGGGGGTGATGCCGGAGTGGCTCGCGCAATTAGTGAACAGGGCAAGCAACAACAACTCCCACCGAGCACTGGAGCAGTTTCAGAAAATGAAACCGCCCGTATTCGAAGGGAAGGCGGACCCTTTACAAGCCGAAGCTTGGCTTCTACAAATAGAGAAGATTCTAGAAGTCATGAGTTGCACTGATGAACAAAAGGTATCCTTCTCTTCTTTTATGTTCCAGAAGGAAGCGGAACATTGGTGGAGGGCAGTGAAGCTGAGTATGAAGAATACAAGGGAACCAATCACCTGGGAGTTCTTGGTGAACAAATTCACTGAGAAATACATTCCGGAGACAGCCAGAGATAAGATGGCAACAGAATTCTTGGAACTCCGTCAAGATTCTATGAATGTATCCCAGTATGATCAGAAATTCACTCAGCTATCCAGGTATGCTGATGCCTTGGTAAAGAGTGAAGCAGATAAGACGAAGAGGTTCGTGAAGGGCCTAAGATCAGATATTTGGGGCCCGCTGATTCCATTGCAACTGAGGAATTATCTCCAGGCAGTAGAAAGAGCTTTGGAGGTGGAAATGGACATACAAGAAGGTCAGGGAGAATGGGTGGAAGAAATTCCCAATTCTAAGCGCCCCCGTTATCAGGAACCTCCTATGAGGACAACATCAGGACCAGCCAGCAGCAGAGGATCTGGGTTTACACCTCTTTTTCTAGAGGAGGAGGAGCCAGAGGCGGGAGAACGTGGCTGAGGAGCAGAGACACTCCCTTGAAGACACGAGCTACCTCTGCGTCCCATCACAGAGTCACGGAGGCTCCTTGGTGTCAGAGGTGTAGAATAAATCATTTTGGAAACTGTCTCCCAGACAGGTCTTGTTTTAATTGTGGAGGAGTGGGTC
Organism: Agave tequilana; assembly: GCA_038442645.1. Taxonomy (NCBI): domain Eukaryota; kingdom Viridiplantae; phylum Streptophyta; class Magnoliopsida; order Asparagales; family Asparagaceae; genus Agave; species Agave tequilana. Next base: position 17,250 of record JAVJIF010027825.1, read on the forward strand.
ATATAAGGAGAAATTGTCCAACCATGCGTGGAAGTCAAGGACCGAGTAGAGGAAGTGGAAGGCCGATCGTGAAGACGAATCCTTCCAGGGGACAAGCCAGTAACTCTATGCCGCCCAGTAATGCCCCACGTCCTGTTGCAACCCAGTCATCGGTTCAGCAACCTCGGGTGCAAGGCAGAACCTTCGCATTAAACCACCGAGAAGCATTGGCCTCAAATGCAGTGGTAGAAGGTATGATCTCCGTATCAGGACATATTGCTCATACATTATTTGACCCTGGAGCTACTCATTCATTCGTATCTAGTGCTTTTGCTTATAAATTAAATCAAGAATCAAAACCCCTAGGATTTCAATTGGTTGTGTCAACACCTATAGGGGAGAATTTGATAGCTAGCACTAGATATACGAATTGTGAAGTAATAATTGGAGAAATGAAGACCTTTGTTGATCTGATTAAGCTAGGCGAAATGGAGTTCGATGCCATACTAGGAATGGACTGGTTGTCTGCCAGTGGTGCTTCTGTGAATTGTAATAAAAAGAGGATTATCTTTAAGAAGGAAGGGACTCCGGAGTTTATGTTTGAAGGAGAGAAAGGAAATTATGATATACCTCACATATCAGCCATCAAAGCCACCAAGTTATTGAAGCAAGGGTGCCAAGGATTTCTGGCTTCGGTGTTGGATACCACCAGGACTGATGTAAATATTAAGACTATTCCAATTGTGAATGAGTTCCCTGATGTGTTCCCGGAAGACTTACCAGGTCTGCCCCCAGATCGGGAAGTAGAATTTACAATTGATGTAATACCCGGTACTGCCCCAATTTCTAAGGCACCGTACCGTATGGCCCCTGCAGAAATGAAAGAACTTAAAACTCAATTGCAGGACTTATTAGACAAAGGTTTCATTCGGCCAAGTATATCACCCTGGGGAGCACCTGTCCTATTTGTAAAGAAGAAGGATGGGAGTATGAGATTATGTGTTGACTACCGGGAATTGAATAAGGCAACTATCAAGAATAGGTACCCTCTCCCTCGAATTGATGACTTATTTGATCAATTGCAAGGGTCTTGTGTATTTTCTAAGATAGACCTTAGATCGGGGTATCATCAGTTGAAGGTCAAACCTGAAGATGTGCCCAAATCAGCTTTTCGGACAAGATATGGACACTTTGAATTTCTGGTTATGCCTTTTGGACTCACTAATGCCCCGACAGCATTTATGGACTTAATGAATCGGATGTTCCAACCATACTTAGACCAGTTTGTAGTAGTATTCATTGATGATATTCTGGTCTATTCAAAGAATATGGAAGATCATGAGAAACATCTTAATACTGTCCTTCAAATCTTGAGAGAGAAGCAACTCTATGCAAAGTTGAAGAAATGTGAATTTTGGCTAGAGCAAGTAGGGTTTCTAGGCCATATTATATCCAAAGAAGGGATATCAGTAGACCTGGTAAAGATCGAAGCAATCCGAGACTGGCCTAGACCCACTAATGTCACTAAAGTTCGAAGTTTCTTGGGATTAGCGGGGTACTACAGAAGATTTGTAGAAGGGTTTTCTTTGATTGTAGCACCAATGACCCAATTAACTAGAAAGAACAAGAAGTTTGCTTGGGGAGAAGATCAAGAAAGGAGTTTCCAGGAGGTTAAAGCCAGATTGACATCTGCTCCTGTCTTAGTTGTACCTTCGGGGACTGAAGGATTTGTCATTTTTAGTGATGCATCAAAGCTGGGGTTGGGATGTGTGTTAATGCAAAATGGAAAAGTTATTGCCTATGCATCCCGACAATTGAAGACCCATGAAAGAAATTACCCCACTCATGACTTGGAATTAGCCGCTGTGATCTTTGCTTTAAAGATCTGGCGACATTACTTGTATGGAGTGTCTTGTGAAGTTTTTACTGATCATAAGAGCTTAAGATACATCTTCACACAAAAGGAACTGAACATGAGGCAGAGGAGGTGGTTAGAACTAATAAAGGATTATGATATTACTATTCAATACCACCCTGGGAAGGCCAATGTAGTTGCTGATGCTTTGAGCCGGAAATCAGGAGGAACACTGGCCGCCTTGATGACTCGTCAAGTAAGACTATTAAGAGACCTAGAAGAAATGCAAATAGAAGTGCGAGTCATTGATTCTTCAAATTCTGGGTATCAACTAAATCAAGTGAGTATCCAAATTGATCTATACGACAAGATCAAAGAGGCACAACAAGAAGATACTCAAATAAAGAAGATGATGAAGAAAGTGCAAGAAGGAGAACTCAAGGAATTTCACATAGAAGGTGATGTATTAAGGCTTGGACACAGACTATGTGTGCCAGATGTAGCAGAAATCAAAGAAGAGATAATGAAGGAGGCTCATAGTACACCTTATACAGCTCATCCCGGAAGTACAAAGATGTATCAAGATCTACGTCATAACTTCTGGTGGGATGGTATGAAGATGGACATTTCTAATTTCGTCCACAAATGTTTAGTCTGTCAACAAGTAAAGGCTGAACATAAGAAGCCCCCAGGTTTGTTAGTACCTTTATCTATTCCTGAGTGGAAGTGGAGTCAAATTGCTATGGATTTCATCACTGGACTTCCTCGGACGTCCCAAGGACTGGATACAGTCTGGGTAGTGGTAGACAGACTCACCAAATCTGCCCATTTTCTACCTATCCGGATTAATTATTCAATGAAAGACTGGCTCAGGTATATGTCCGAGAGATAATTAGATTACATGGAGTACCTGAATCCATTGTATCAGATCGGGACCCAAGATTCCAATCTAGATTCTGGAAAAGTTTGTCCAGAGCTATGGGTACTAACTTACAACTCAGTACAGCAGCCCACCCCAAACGGATGGACAGTCAGAAAGGACCATTCAAATATTAGAAGATATGTTGAGAACTTGTGTACTGGATTTTGGGAGAAGTTGGGACAACTATTTACCCTTAGTGGAGTTTGCTTATAATAATAGTTATCAATCCACTATCGGTATGCCTCCATTTGAAGCATTGTATGGGAGGAGGTGTAGATCACCAATCTGTTGGGAGGAAGTTGGGGATAGAAGACTATTTGGCCCCGATGTAATTCAAGAAGCTACGGAGAAGATCAAGCTAATCAAAGAAAGGATGAAAGCAGCCCAGAGCAGACAGAAAGCTTATGCAGACAATCGCCGTAGACCACTGGAGTTTGAAGAAGGGGATAGGGTTTTCCTAAAAGTATCTCCTATGAAGGGAGTGAGACGCACCGGCAGTAATAACAAATTAGCCCCTAGATATGTGGGTCCGTTTGAAATATTGAATAAGATTGGACCGGTTGCTTATCGTTTGGCCCTACCCCTGCCTTAGAAAGGATGCACAATGTATTTCATGTATCTCAGCTGAGAAAGTATGTGCCCGATCCTGCTCATGTCATCTCCTATGAACCCCTGCATATGATAGAAGACATGTCTTACGCGGAAGAACCAGTACAAATTCTTGATCACAAGGAGAAGCAATTGAGAAGCAAAAATATTTCCTTGGTCAAAGTTTTATGGAGAAATCAAAACATAGAAGAAGCCACTTGGGAATTGGAAGAGGAAATGAGAAAGACCTATCCGCAATTGTTTCAAGGTACGTTAAGTTTCGAGGACGAAACTTCCATAAGGAGGGTAGAATGTAACACCTGCCTCAATTAAGGTATTTCTTAATCATTAGTGTATGCATAATATCTTAGTAAGCCATGCGTATAATACGCGTATGGCGTAGACCCGTATTATACGGGTACGTATATACAAGTGTATACGTAAGTATTTATACGACCATGTATACAGGTATAAGAAATTCCTTCCACCACAAGCTTCCTTTTCTTTTCACCAACTTCTCCAAGCTTCTCCTACCTTCCATCAAAATATCTCCTCCAAATGGCTGGCCATGATTGGCCAAGAGAAACACCTCACCCTTTTCATTTTTGCAAATAACCCCTCTCTTTTCTTTTTGATGGGATGTTTAAAGGACACATGGCATGATCCTATGGAGGGACACATGGCACAATCCTATGGAGGGTTTGAAGCTATAAATAGAGGAGGATGAAGAGAATTCAACACTTTTGATCAAAACTCTCTCTCTCTTCAAACACTCTCTCTCTTCAAAAACTCTCTCCCTCTCCTTTCCAGCAGCAGCAAGGAGGAGCAACAGCAATAGCAACAACAAAGGCAACAACAACAAATAGCTAGGAACAGCCAAGATCAGCCCATACAAAGTGAGTAGAACATGCTAATCTTAACAATATGATGAGTAGAAATGAGTAGAAATGAGTAGAAATGAAATAAGCATATGAGATATGCAAGTATCGACCCTATGTATATTTTGGGATCATGTGTTTTCAATTCCGCAAATACTTGCTACTGTTGCTTACGAAATAAGATATTTCTACATATCTTGCATATTGATATGGTATGATGATATATGTGTGTTTCGGAGGAAGGGACCGGGTGTGTTCCGGAGGCGTAGAAGGGGAGAACATATGTATATATGTTTGTGTTTGTGTATGTGTTGGTGTGTTTTCGGAGGAAGGGACCGGGTGTGTTCCGGAGGCGTAGAAGGGGAGAACATATGTATATATGTTTGTGTATTTTCGGAGGAAGGGACCAGACTGAACCGGAGGCGTAGAAGGGGAGAACATATGTATATATATGTTTGTGTATGTGTATATGGACATGATAGAATTCCTGTGATATGATCATGCATAGATCTTTAACATCAGATCTGGAATAGCTTCTTAACAGGCTGTTTTATTATAAGTTAGTCGACTAAGTCCGGAATTAGTCGACTATAGGTGTGATTTTGTAAGCAGATAACTGCTGATATAGCAGGATTAGTCGACTACAAACAGACTGTAGTCGACTAATCCCAGATACAGAAAGTTGACAATCTGTTTTTGACAGTTTTAGTCGACTATAGACGACGTATTAGTCGACTAGTCCTTGAGTTAGTCGACTATACCAAGAGGGTAGTCGACTATAGGTGATCCACAGAAAGTAACTCAACTTTTGACAGTTTTAGTCGACTATAAGAAATTTTAAGTCGACTAGTCCTTGAGTTAGTCGACTATACCAGGAAGGATAGTCGACTACAAGAGTCCCTGTTTGCCAGTAAAGAAACAGGTACGTGTGAAGCAGAATTAGTCGACTACAGTTTAAGAGTTAGTCGACTTACAGTTAGTATTAGTCGACTATGGAGTGGCCTAGTCGACTAGTAAGGCATTGTTACTGTGTTCTGTTTTGGTTCATGGTGAATTATGAGATCCTATAAAAATAGTATATTGATACTCATGTCAACTGGATAATGTAGCCATGTATGCCTACCTGCTATGTGCATTTAAATATTGTTTTACTCACTGAGCCGTCAAGCTCACCCTATTCTAACTCCACCTACAGGTTTGGACAAGGGCAAGGGTCCTGCTTAAGGGCAGTGGTACGGACATTTACCACGGAACCTCAGCAGTAGGAGTTACTTTTGTTATATATACGGTTTTGTATAAACATGCATATGTTTAGCTGTGTATCAACCGTAACCTGTAAATATTAAAGGACTTGGTGTTGGACTCTTCTTGTATGAACTTATGTTTTGACATGATAATGAAGACTGTGTTCTCATGGATTATTGAACTATAGATGTTAGTATGATAAGTCTCAAGTAGATCATACATGTTATCTGATGTATATGTTGAAGTATTTTATACTGATGGGTCCCACGCTTGGCTTATACGAGATGATTATGTTTAAATGGAAAATTTTTTAATTGGGACCGTTACACGACCGTTCTCCTTCTGCGGTCGACCGGGCGGTCGACCGCAACAGTTTGTGCACATTGCACATCGGTGCGATCGGTCGACCGGTAGCTCTGCTGCCTGATTCTGCATTTGCTTCCTTGTCGTCGTCGACTTCCTCGACTTCCTCTCTCTTCCTACATCCTCCATCTATCCTCTCAGGCCCACTGGCTCCTCTTTGCCTCAAGTGTATGCTCTTTTGCATTGCAAAATAGGAGCCTTTCCTTTCACCTATCTTAGACTTTCCCTCAAACCTACTTCTGGTTCCAAAGATGATTGGCAACCTCTTTTGAAGCGTTTTGATAGGAGACTAGCTGCTTGGAAAGGACACTCCATTTCTTGGGGGGCTGATACTTGCAAACTTAGTGCTCACTAGTCTCCTCCTCTAGCAAGGTTCTCAATATCGGATATCGGAATCGTATCGGATGGGGGTTTTTCATATCGGATATCGGATATCGGGGGAGATATCGGGAATACGCGCGCATATCGAGCGTTCATATTAGACACTATATATAATGAAATACTGATAATTAAGAATTGGTTTAGAGTCATACATATCATCTATCTAATAAAAATGATGTAATATGCTTGCGGAGACAGTAAAAAATAATGTACATTTGCACGCAGTCTGCAATAAATAAGTTATTTCATACCGGGTGATATATCGGACGATTTATCGGCCAATATCAGGAAATTTATCAGGCGATATTTCAAACATCGGCCGTTTTTTGCTGCAAACGATATGGCGAACGATTTTCCCATATCGTATCGGCAGCAGGCAAAAAAAGAGATATCAGATGATATCTCAGCCGTATCGGCCGATATTTAAAACAGGGTCCTCTAGTACTACATCTTGTTCTTCTTCCTATCCCAGTGGGTTGTGAATCATATTGATCAACTAATGCACGCTTTCTTTCGAAAAGGAGATCGAGTCTGGGAAGGACAATGCCTAATTAGATGGGACACTCTTTGCACGCCACACTCATGTGGTGGGCTTGGAATTTTAATATATCCCTCCTTGTAAAGTTGTGGTGGAAGTTGATTTATAACCACCAAACTGCTGCATACAACTACTGCCATCAACGCAGGCAGCTTAACTTTGTAGACAGGCTCTTCACCAGTTTGTTCCCAAATAAACATATTAATTTGTTCGTCTCTGGCTTCTCGAAGGTCAAGGACAAATAATTTAGTACTCCTGGGATGATTGAAAACAATGCATACTGAATGGATCTCGACAAGCTGAAGAAAAATCTTCTGCAGTTCACAGCTAACTGATTCAAAACAAGCTAACATCAATGAAATTATGGCAAACAGTACACGTACATTTGAAAACTACTGGCAGTGTGAAATGGGCATATCTTAAATTCAAGTCTGGCTCACTGCATTCATGGATCCTTCATGAACGAACGAACGACGTCGGTTGCAGACTTTTGACGAGGTGAGGGGGTTGGGGGGGTTGGGTTGACCCAGCTGACCCCTGACCCAATCAAGTCTCGGGGAATCCAAGTAGGAACACAAGAAGAATTAGGGAATCAACTAACGTATCATGTGGACAACCTCACATGCATGCAGTGAATCCAAATGCAGTGAATCCAAGTAGGAACACAAGAAGAATTAGGGTATCAACTAACGTATCGTGTGGTTCGTCCTCACATTCTCATCCCTATCCATCTATCTATCTATCTATCACATTGAACTTGTCAAACTCCTTATCCAGTCCGAGAGGTAGAGAGGACTGCAGTGTTCTTAGGACCCACCCGAAAACCCGATAACCCGATCCGATTTTTTACTAACGGATCGGGTTTGGATCTAAAAATTAGACCCGAAATCTTTATCGGGTCGGGTTCGGATATTACTATTTCAAACCCGAAACCCGATAACAAACCCGAAAAGAGAGTAAATGCTATAAATGATACTTATCATCATGCATTTCACTATATTTAAATTAGTAAAATTATAAAATGAGAACTTGATCATATTATTATAAAAGTAAAATATATACATTTTCATTTTACATCTAATAAAATTGAAATACAATTTTAAAAAATAACTCTCATTGAAACTTTAATACACCTATTTAAAATCCGAATCCGACCCGAACCCGATAAGAAAAAAGAGATTCCGATCCGAACCCAAATTCCTTATCGGATTCAAATTCAGATATGGCATGAATTCCACCGAACCCGACCTGTTTACACCCCAAGTGTTCCCATATATGATATATCTTTGTATAATCCGATCCATCTATACATGAGAGCCGGAAAAGTGGGCCCCACGATCCGTCGTAGGTGTAGGACCCAGTCTTGTATTGGATGCAAGTGGAGATATTCGGGCCTGTTTGGTTTATGTAATTGGGCTGCATTTCGTAATTAATACTGCAGCCCAATTACAAATAAGTGTTTGGACCAGATGAATTTCACTTCTGCAGTGTGGCCCATGCATTTGGCTTGCGTGTGCGGAGATAAGGGAATCTCGTGGGTGATGGGATTTTGCATTTGCTTTGCGCAACGACCGCTGACACCCTGCATTTGCTTTTGCATCTCTTCCAACGCCTCGATCAGTTCTCGGTCCAGATCTCGATCTCTCTCGATCTCTCTCTCTCGCCCTCTCTCTCTCTGTCTCTCAACCAGCCGAGGCCGCCGCCGCCTCCTCCACCCAGATCGGGCTGAGATCTAGCCCTAGATTGATCCTGAGCGTCTCGAATCTGTCCCTTTGTGCCCTCGAGCTTGTCCCGTGGCCTGCATCGCCGTTTCTCACGGTCAAAAAGTGGCCTGTGATCCTGTCGCTTCTTCTCGATTTGGGGCTAAGGCTCGGATTCCCGACACAGGTCAGAGACTCGCTTTCTCTGTCACGAGTCTACAGTTCATATTCCCTGTTGACTCGTTGAAGATGAGGCAACAGAGGAAGCTTAAATCCCCCCTCAAGCCATCAATGGCGAGCACATCTTCTCCCTCGTGCTGCTTCTGTGGGAAAGGCAAGAAACGTAGGCTTTCTTACATCTCCGATCAGGAATCCTGTTCCGATAATCTGAATTTTAAGGTAGGATGCTCTGAGATCCTGTTTTCAGATCTTTACTTTTTTTCAAAGAATAAAATTTTTAAAATTTGCCTTGCCTATACCCACAAAAAATTTTCTTGGTAAGAATAAAATTTGCTGATTTTTAAAATTTGCTGATTTATTTTCTCAGTATGCTCTGAGAGCCTGTTCCGATAATCTGAATCTGAATTTTCAGATCTTTACTGTTTTCAGATCTCTGAGACTACCTAATGATTGATTAATATGAATGTTTAGTTGTAGGATTTTAATAAATTTTTACCATTGTAAGCTAAACTTATTCTGTAAAGGTTTGAAAGAAATTGATGTAGATTTTTTTTTTTTGTCTGCAAGAGAATTGATGTAGAATTGTTAGTATTTTCATTATGTCATCTCCAAAGCAAAACAGAACCATGAGTTTTTTAAAGATATTTGGGTTAAGCTACTTTAATTATATTGAAGCATCGTTTCTTGCACCATTTTTTTTCTTTTTCATTTCACTATGAAGTTGTTTTTAACACTGAAAAGGTTTATCTGAGATGGTCTAATCGTGGATCAGAAGAAAACCTGTGAACTAATTTGAACTGGGTGATCACTGTTCTTCCTCCACTTCTCTGTAACTTAAATTTTTTTGCTATAAGATAACTATATATTAATGAAATGTTAAATGATTAATAAACGAAGAAACATTAGTGTTCATGCTATGCCCTGGAAAGTCTTACATTGAATGCTTAACTTCTTTAGATATGCTACTGTGATATACTAGCCTTTATTTTACTTTTTCTATAGTGCATTTCTGGGTTGTGTTTGAAATATTCAAATTTAAGTTCCATTGTTTTGTTGACATATATTTTGTCGCCATTACGACCATGGAGCTTGTTAAGTATTAGATCTCCATGAAAAATAAGGGTTATTCTATTATTTTATTTTTATTAATCTTCCATTTTGGATATTAAGTACTTAGATTGCTTTATTTATATTATTGTTCCACGGGGTGAAGTGTTTATCTGACATGATGCCATAGCATTGGGTGGAAACAAATGATTTCTCATGTTTGTTTATATCTTCAGCTTGGTTTTGTTTATTACAGATAAACAGTAACAATTTAATAATGTTAACAGATACACTATAGGGTATTTAAAGTAGAAAAATAAAAATGCTTTTAGAAAATTAGAGTTAACAAGATTAAAAATGCTTTTAGAAAAATAAAAAAGGAAAATTTGTAGGACCTTTTCACTACCTTAGATTGAATTTTTTTTTGGTCCAATAAAGGTTAGAATAGCTAGCTTTTTGTCCAACACCCTGCAAGTACTTAAAAAATGTCTAATTCATGGAGGAGGACCACTTTATTACCTAATTATAGCGACAAAGGATGATATACAAAGTTGTACAAACTGTTCAACAATAAAACTTATACGCACTACTTTGAAACTTTGAGAGAGAGAGAGAGAGAGAGAGAGAGAGAGAGAGAGAGAGATGCTCTTCTTTTTTTTTTTCTCCTCTTTTGTCCACTAACTTTTACAGCTTGTATATAAAGCTAAAACAGTCTAATATTATGCTTGTTTATATCTATGCTCACTATGTTGAGCCTACAGTTGAATATATGAAGGGCAAAATTCTTTGACGCTTAGAATAATTATGGCCTTACTCATAAATTGTGGAGTATTCACTAGGACAATCTAAGGTAATAAATATGATACATGCATTTTCAGGTTTAGTGTAAGAAGGAAAAAAACAGCATGCTTAGAATAATTATGCACATATTCATAATTATTGAAATAATCACTGCAATATTTATTACTTTCCCTGTTAGTAATGAATATTAATCTTATCAAATTTCTACTCGACTATACTCCTATGTTATGACAACTATACTCCTAGGTTATGACTATAGACTGTTATATTCATGTTAATTTAATTACAACCATTTCTTCCCCGTTATGTAGTGAATGGATAGGTTTTTGGATTTGGGCTTGGATGGTGCCGACCAGGAGATGGGCATCATTATACTTTGTGCTTGCGCGTATGTCATAATGATGTGGATGACCGGCCGCAATGACATCACAGAACCAATCCCGAGAGAGATAAGGAATATGGAAAGAGGGCTTTATTTGAGAAGGGTGATGGAGTACAGTGACACCAATTGCATCAATATGTTTAGGATGGATAGAGAATTATTTTTCAATCTGTCTGGAATGCTTAGGAATAGGGGACTCTTACAAGATTCTGATCAGGTGACCGTTGAAGAGCAACTAGGTATGTTCTTGCACACCATAGGTCACAACGTTCGTAACAGAGTCGTGGGTATGAACTTCTTACGTTCTGGTGAAACTGTGAGTCGATATTTTCAACGTACCTTACGAGCAATTGGTGAACTAAGATGGGAGTATTTATGTGGACCTAGCAACCAAACTCATGAGAAGATCTCTGGAGACCCTAGGTTCTGTAATTATTTTCAGGTACCAATTCCTAAAACATTGCAAACTCAGATGAGTACTGTTTTTTAAGTGTTGATTTGAAATCAACTTAATTTTATTGTGTATAGGATTGTATCGGAGCAATCGATGGGACACACATCCATGCTACCCTACCAGCTAATGAGGTTGGACCTTTCTATGGAAGGAAACCATATCCCACTCAAAATGTCTTGGCAGCTGTGGACTTCGATTTGAAGTTCACTTATGTCTTAGCGGGATGGGAAGGATCAGCTCATGACGCCACTGTACTACGTGATGCACTCACACGTCCAAATGGTCTTAGAGTCCCAGAAGGTAGTTCATTAACAATTGCAACATTTACCGTATTGCAAATTTGTTATGTTCGTTTCTAAGTCTCCATCGTATCTAATGACTTAACATCTTTTAGGGAAATATTATTTGTGTGATGCCGGTTACAATACCAGGCCGGGTTTCTTAGCACCGTATCGTGGCACTCGGTACCATTTAAGTGATTATCGTGTGACACAGCCGTCAAACTACAAGGAGCTTTACAATTACCGTCATTCTTCCCTCCGGACAACTGTCGAGAGGGCATTTGGAGCCTTGAAAGGAAGGTTTAAGATTCTAGCATCAAGACCTTTCTTTCCTTTTAGCACTCAAGTGGACATTGTAATAGCATGCTGCATTCTCCACAATTATATCATTGGCCATGGGCCAGATGAGTTTGTCTTAAGTGAGGAGGATTTCAATTTGCAAGATGTCTCCCAATCTGGACTATCTCGTAGAGAGATTAGAGAGGAGTCCAATTATTGGATTCAACTAAGGGAAGAAATTGCACTAAGAATGTGGCACGATAATGAGAATTGATGTAGTAGGCGTGTTTTGATTTCATAGGTAATATTTTGAAACTACCACTACATACCATGTACTCTGTATTATTTATCTTTAAATTTACTGTTTTATTATGCCTTTAGAATTTGACTAGACTCTATTTGTTTGTAAAGGAATCTCTTTGTACTACTCATTATTATTGGCTAACATCTAAAATATTTTTCGCAACAATATATAACGCTTTTGCTGTAGGGGATGTCGGGAGGGAGTCGTCCCAGTGACACTGATATTGGGCCCTCTGAAGAGGGAAGGAAGAGGAGGAAACAGGTCTCCCATACTTTCAGGTGGTCAGAGGAGATGGGAGACTTCCTTATTCAGTTTATGGCAGACCAAATCTCCTCGGGTCTAAGGGGCCATAATTATGCGGCCGCAGCGAAAGCGGTGAATGAAAAGTTTGAAGAACACGTCTCTGAATCCCAAGTTTACAATCATTTGCGAACATGGAGGGCCAAGTGGAACAGGATTTTAAATGTTCGTAAATTGTCAGGATGTGTTGTTTGGGATGCAGAGACCCGAACATTAAGGATGCCAGACGAGGAGTATAAAGTCTATATCAAGGTAACATCTTTTCCATAGAATAATCAATTCTTTATATCCCATGTATGCTGTTTATTTCATGTGCAATGCTAACCCCTTGTATGTAGGCTAATAGGCTTGATAAGCCGTATTTGAACAAGCCCATACATATGTATGATGAGATGGCAATTGTGTTTGGAGATGAGGTGGCTACTGGTAAGCGTGCAAAGGATGGACGTGTCCCTGGAGGTTTGGGAAATGAGGCAGATGTGGATGAGTTTGTTGATGAAGGTGATGGTAATGATGTGGATTCACTGAACCAAGGGAGGAGGTCCGGAGACCAGGCCCAAAGCATGTCCATCTCCCAAGGATCCAGGGGGAAAGGGAAAAGGACAAACCCTCATTTGCAGATAATGGAGAACTTCGCCGGCTCCTTAGGTAGTATCGCCAGTCACCTTAGGGAGGTAAAGGCTGACGAAGAAAAGCTTCTTGACGATTGCTTGGAAGCTCTACAAGGAATGATTGACACTGAATTTGAGGGTGTCATATTTACTACCAAGGTGGTAAACACCGCCTATGATTTCCTTGTGGAGCACCCAAGTATAGCAAGAGGGTTTCTGAAGAGGAAGAACGAGATGAGGGCCTGCTGGTTGTTCCAATTTGTGCAGAGTAAACAGATGGGGTGAAAAGTTTGTGTGGTAGCTATCTTTCTGGGCCAGAATAAGAACATTGCATTATTTTTATCACTTTTATTTATCGATTGATACATTTATGGTATGTAATATTAAGATTGCTGCATGCAATCAGAGTACAATGGTGGACAGAAACCGGACTATTAGGTTTGTTGTTGCTTTATAGTTGTTTGAACTAACCTATTCTTAGTTGTAACTTGTTTTGTTCTAATCGATTTGTGATGCCGTTTGATTCAGGTAAGTGGTTTAGGTTGAAGCATTACTAGGTACACTTTTGTCACGCTAATCTAATTGTCATTATTTTTTGTATCAATCATTCAATATTGAGCCATGATTTTGTTCCTCTTACTATGACTGCAGGTAACAGGTGCATGGGATAATACAAAGTGTTATGCAACAAGTTTTTTAACTTGGGGATGAGGTGGCGATCAAATCGCAGCTCTCCTTCAAGCTTGAGCCATGATGATAAACTGAGCTCACTCCTTCCCCTTTGCTGGGTTTGTAATGGCTGTGATGAAACTCTGAGCCATCTTCTTCTTATTTCCTTGGATTGTAACGGATCGGGTTTGGGTTAAGAGCTGTAATGAATCCTGAGCTCTTTCATTTTTTGACATTATGTTGAGCCATTATTTTTTTCCCTCTTACTGTGACTGCAGGTAATAGCTGCAAGGGATAATACAAAGTGTCATGAAAAACGAATTTTGAGTAACAAGTTTTTTAACTTGGGGATGAGGTGGCGATCAAATCGCAGCTCTCCTTCAAGATTGAGCCATGATGATAAACTGAGCTCACTCCTTCCCCTTTGCTGGGTTTGTAATGGCTGTGATGAAACTCTGAGCCATCTTCTTCTTATTTCCTTGGATTGTAACGGATCGGGTTTGGGTTAAGAGCTGTGATGAATCCTGAGCTCTATCATTTTTTGACATTATGTCCCTGTTTGGTTTATGTATTTGGGCTGCATTTCGTAATCAATACTGCAGCCCAATTACACCCAAGTGTTTGGTCCATTGGCATTTCACTTCTGCAGTGCGGCCCATGCATTTGCTGTGACTGCAGGTAATAGCTGCAAGGGATAATACAAAGTGTCATGAAAAAAAGAATTTTGAGTAACAAGTTTTTTAACTTGGGGATGAGGTGGCGAACAAATCGCAGCTCTCCTTATGTTTACAGGTATGTTTACTGGACATGTTTGCTGACCCTCAATAATTTCAATAAATATTTATTTCATTTATGTTTAATTGCTTCATATTTCCTTGGATTTTTGTGTGGAGTAGGTTCACTGTCTCAGTTGTGACTTGCCAAAAGATTAGGTCTTTTCCTATAGTTTTTCTCTCCCTGTTTGATTTGAGAAGCAGCTGGGCAATTTCCCAAAGTCTATGAGCATTACCTTTGTCTGATGAAAGCAAGCAGTACAAAACACACAATATTTGGCAGCCAGCTTGAGGACTTGTTCTCTGTGTAGTTGGCAGTGTCAATGGGACCACTGAAGTTGAGGTCTCACTCTTTCCTTATCCCTTTGTGTACTTCAAAGATGCATTTAAGTTGATTAATGTGTGAAAATTAATATGTTATTTACATAGAAAGATTAAGCTCAAATTCTTAATCTGAGCTTAATTGAGCTGCAATTTTGGGCTAATTTAATGTCAAGGGATGAAAATTCTAACTTGGTCTTTTCATTGATTGGGTGACCTGCCACATAGAAAAGCCCTCATATGTTATAAATTACAATTTTGTAAAAGACATTGGGAATTGAATCCATCACAGGCTACAGGTTTTTTTATTGATTGTGAGGGTACAGGTTGAATTATATAAATGTTGTCAGTAATTAGACTGTTTTTTTTGAATAATTACTTTTATGCATTTCCACATACTTTATCAATTTAGAAATATAACAAAACATTGCAACTAGGATATTTTTTTTTTATGAACAACCCTTGCAAATTAATCTAGCAAATTTTTCAGAGGAATTAGATGAAATATAAACATATGAAAGGTTTCTTTGTTTGGAAGTTTCAACTGACAATGTGCTATGAAGACAACAGCATCCAACTCACCAGTTCCATTGTTCAAAGGTTTATTAGTAGACTCCTGTAATTTTGTCTTCAGTTGACATCATCTTTCATAAGCTCTACTAACTAGTCAGATATTTATAGAATTTCAATCCATTGTAAGGGTATGATCTCATCATAGGCTGTTCAAATTTATTCCTCTCAGTTTCATGTGTTTACATCTCATAGTTGTTTTGGTTTTGGAGAATGGATGATCTGGACATGTTGTTGCTAATATGATTGTTGACTAATTTTGTATTTGAATTTCATATGACTTACTATGTTCTTAGACAAATCCAGTTAAATGTTGTATTCAATTTTGCCTGCTTAGTTGCATCAACTGCCAACTGCCGCTGCTACAAATGTTACTACTGCTTCTGAAGTCAGAACCAGTGAAGCCTTGTCCTCAGGTGAATTGATAATTCTTGAAAACAACTGTATTAGCCTTCTTAGTTCTTGCTTGAGATATCCATTCAGTTCTCTCTTTGGCTTTGTAAATTTTTTTACTTGGACATGCCATCATTTTTTAATACTATGTATTTAGATACTTTGAGACTTGCATGTTCTAACTTTTGAAGTATCTTTGCTTATTTCGCTCGTATCAGTTAGTTTTTTGATGCTTGATTAGTTGCTATATTAAAGCTTAAAAGAATGTATGTAATCAGCTATGCAGCAGTATTTTAAGAAAGTTGTAGCAGTGGAGCTATTAATTATGATTTCCTAACTTGTTTCTAGAAAATTTCATATCATGCCTTCTTGTATAGATCATTGATTGATCTCAGTAACATGTGTATGCATGTGTGCATGCAAATCTGCAGGCCAGCCCCTTACATGCTTTTACTGTTAAGATTTAATTCCAAGATTTTATTACATTTTACAATTCATATTTTTGGCATGCCTCCAATTACACTCATGAAGCATTTACTGCCTTTCTAACTGGTTCTGGTTCTGGTTGTCTGCTGCGCTGGTTCTGGGCTGCTCCCAGAACCTGTTCTGGCTGCCAGTTCTGGACAGAACAGCTAAATTGCTGCTGTTCTGGTGCCAGAACTGGTTCTGGCAGACTGTTCTGCTGGTATTCTGGTGCCAGAACTGGTTCTGGCAGACTGATCTGCTGGAATTCTGGGCACTTATCTGCTGGAATTCTGGGCACCACTCTCCTTTGTTGGATTGGTGGGTGAGAGATAGGTTGGTTGGTGTAATTTGGTTACAAGTGTCATTGGTTGGGATGTGGATGTAGTATTTTTTTTTTGGTATTGCCGCAAGGCTACATGTACATTCTTTTTAGATATATAAATTTACATTCTCCAAAAAAAAAAGAAGAGGTATAGGGTGGCAAAGGTTGTTGGGAATGTGGGCAGCTGCAGGCAACAGCTGCCAGGTGAGTTCTCTGTTCTTCAGAGCTCCGGGTTTTTCAAACTTCTTTCATCTTTGTGATTTACGGTGGGCTGGATTGGGATGAAGATTGAGCCATGATGATACACTGAGCTCACTCCTTCCCCTTTGTTGGGTTTGTAATGGCTGTGATGAAACTCTGAGCTATCTTCTTCTTCTTTGCTTGGATTGTGACGGATCGGGTTTGGGTAAAGAGCTGTGATGAATCCTGAGCTCTTTCTTTTTTTCTTTAATTGAATTGTAATGGGCCGAGTTTGGGTTTTTCCTCTTACTGGCTGCACTCAACATGTGGGTTAGCAAGATTGTGGACAGACCATACAGGTAGTTTCTTTACAGTTCCTGTTTGGTAAGACCGTCAGCTGTATGAATTTTAATCAAATATATGATCTTTTATCTGTCAATTAATTTCTCCAATTTCAGGTCTTTTTAGGCGGCTGAGATATATGCCATTTTGGTGGACAGGAGATGCCTAACACATCGCAGCTATCCATCCAGTTATAGGTATTGAAACTGACAAATTTTCAATTATTACTTTCCTATGCATTATTATGTCTCATTATTTATATATTGGGTGTACATTACTCTCAGATGACAAGTGAGGTGATACTGTAAAATGAAGGTTTCTGATTGGAGATTCTTGAATGGTTTGGTCCATACACTTTAATTTGCACTTTAAGATATTTTCAGGACTTTTTTTAAGCATCTCATCCTCTTTATCTTAATTTTGACAGCTAGGTTCGGAGGATGAACGAGTTGGGATCATCGGGGAAGAGAGACGGGCGTTATTGGGCCTAACATGGTCGTAGGCAAGGGTCAGATATGTGGATGGAGGTCGCACCGGCTTGGACTTTCTGCATGTCCAAGCAGATATTGTACATGTAGCAATAGGAGTTTTTTATGGATTTATTTAAGAAACACAGAGTGTACTTTCTATTCATGTTAGCACATTTGAATATGAGCTTATTGTTTGTCTGCCAAGTTTCTGAAATTAATAGATCGGATGTTCTGAATTGTGTTATGTATGTATTCTATTGTAAATTTCAATTCAGATATCTAGCTGCCTACTCATATTGCATATTCGTTCTAACATATTTGAGTTACAATTGGCCCATTTTAAGCTAAAATTTTTATGAAAATTTTGATGTTTTGCAGAGAATTATTTGACGCTAGATTCATTTTTCTAATAATTGATGTAATTAATTTATTCAACTAATCTTTTTTTATATTTTATTTATTAAAAATTAACCTTTATTTTAAAATATAGATCCGTAAATCGTTTGAACTTTACTATAATTAATATTTAATATTTTCCATTGGAACATTAGAATTCTAAATAATCGTTAATAAATTATTATTTTAATTATTATATTGCATTTCGTAATCTCTCAAATTTTTTTTTTGGTTTACTGTTTTCTGTCTTTTATACAATTTTATATTATAAATTAAATAGTATTTTACCTAATTAATCCGTTTGTTATTAACTATTATGGATTTGTTAATTATTTATTGTATTTATTGACTTATTATTA
The DNA here is from genome assembly GCA_038442645.1 of Agave tequilana. Taxonomy (NCBI): domain Eukaryota; kingdom Viridiplantae; phylum Streptophyta; class Magnoliopsida; order Asparagales; family Asparagaceae; genus Agave; species Agave tequilana. The sequence continues at coordinate 35,598 of JAVJIF010027825.1, forward strand.
AAAATTCAAAAAATCAGCAAACAGTTATTTTTGGGTCAACTGAGACACTTACGACTTACGCACTCATAACCAAACACTGTAAAACACAATACTGCAGCTCAATTACAATTTCACTTTACCAACCAAACACCGTAAAATACAATACGCATTGTTACATACAACTTTATTTTACCAACCAAACACCGTAAAACTATCATTGATGCAACTCAATTACAATTGCATAAGACTTTACCAATTACAACTACGAATTACGCCAACCAAACAGACAATATAATTCACGTGTATTGTAGTTTATCCAATCTTCTTCTTGTTCTCCATGTCAACAAAATCGGCCCTATGGCGGCTACTATATTTTGAGCCTTTGTTTTCTCATGAAAAGGAAAAAATATTGTTTTTGGCAACATTACCTTCTTGATTTTTCCCTTTTAAGAAATATCATGATCATGATCAGATTGGCTTGGATCAAGTAATATAGAAGGAAGCCGGAATCACTGTTACCTTGTCGGATTCGGGTCAAACTCAAATTTTAAATAGATATGTGCAAATATTAATTGAAATTACTTTTAAAGTGATAACTTAATTTTGCCATAAGAAAATTTACAGAAGGCATACTTATATTTTTTATATTAATGTTATCAGTTTAGATTCCTATATTTTATCAATAGAATTATAGTTAAATATATTATAATGAGCTTTTACTTTGATAGAAGATTGCACTACTCAGAATTAAACCCAATATGATTAAAAAAAATAAAGAGTTGTCTTTTCGAAGAGTCGTATCTCTTTGAAATGAAGAGTTTTATCTTTTGAAAGAGTTGTGTCTATTTAAAATGAAGGGTTGTACCCCTTAAGAAGAAATGTGTCTTTTGAGTTTAAAATTGTATTTCAAGAGTTATTTAGATATGTATATAAAGAGTTGTTTGGTGAGAATGTATGCAAGGAAATAGAAGAAGAATTGAGTGAGAATTGTATCTTTCATTAAAAGATTAAATAAACTTATCATTGTTGTTTCCTCTGTTCCTCCCCTCAAATTTATTTTTTGAAATCAAAGTGGTGTCAGAGCAAAGAGAAGATGGCAAATAGCATGGCACCCTTCATTATTCCCCGTCTCCTCAAAGAAAATTTTAAAAATTGGAGCATTTAAATGAAGGCATTGCTAGGTTCTCAAGATCCTTGGGATGTTGTAAAGAATGACTATACTGAACCAGAAGGAACTGATGGGTTAACAAATGCCCAAAAGAATGCATTGAAGGACCTACGAAAGAAGGACAAAAAGCCCTAAGGTGTGGATGAATCGGCATTTGAGAAGATAGCAAATGCAACTTCATCCAAGCAAGCTGAAAGTGTTGGAGGAGAGAGTACAGTAGAGGAGGTGAATTCATGCCAGGTGCTGTTGAAGATTGCCAAGGAGTCTACGACGAAAGGCAAAGGAACAGCGGGCAGGAAAAGCAGCAGCAGCAGAAAAGGACAGAGGTCGGTCGATCGGTCCGGTCGACTGACGTGCACAGGATTTGAGCGGTCAACCGGACCGGTCTACCGCAATACTCTGTCTGCAGAAGACAGAGCTCTCGGGTTGTTTCGGTCGACCGGACCGGTCGACCGGAGAGGCTTTCTGCAGGAACCCAACTCTCGGGTTGTTTCGGTCGACCGGACCGGTCGACCGTAAGAGGGAGTCGGTCGACCGGACCGGTCGACCGAAAGTCGGGTCTAGGCTGAAAACTGCTGTTTCGGGAAGTTATGTATTTAAGCCCTAATTGTAATTTCTAGGGTTTAGTGCCTAGAGAAAAATAAGCTGCGGACTCTCTTGTGTTCATAGAGATCCAGAGCTATTGTAATCATCTTCCTAATTGAAACTCTCTCCGTAGATTGCCCCGAGGACGTAGGCATTCAGGCCGAACCTCGTTAAATCGTGTGTTTTGTGATTGTGTGTTCTTCTCTTCTTGGTTGTGATTGATTTCATTGTGCTAGGAGATCTGAGGATTCTCTGTTGGTTTGTTGTTGTGATTTGTCTGTGCGCACAACAAGTGGTATCAGAGCTTCAGGCTACGCTTGGGATTCTGAGGATTCGAAGGGCTCCAGATCTGATCAGGTGGAGATCGTGTGTCGATCTCAGGTCAGAGGTATTGGTGTTCGAGGAGATCGTGTGTCGATCTCAGGAGGACGCAAGGAGGGCTTGTTGAATCAGTGTTTGGAGTAGATCCGGTGAGAAACTCGATCTAGGGTTTCAAGAGGCAGGTAAAAATCTCATTTTTATCTGAGTAGAGATCTATTTTCAATTTGGTTATTCTTTCGCATAAATAGAGAATCAAAGGTAGATCTCAATGGCAGAAGAAACTACTTCCGTTAAAACAATGAATCACTCAAGGATTGAAGTTGTTAAGTTCAATGGAACTAATAATTTCGGGATGTGGAGGTGTGAGGTTATGAATGCATTGAATGCACAGAACCTCGAGGACACGCTCCTATTAGAGAAGAAGAAGACCACTACCACTGATGAAGAGTGGGCGAAGATGAATAGGTCGGCATGTGGGTTGATACGTTCATGCTTGTCACAAGACATCAAATATCTTGTACAACATGAGACGTCAGCTAAGAAACTGTGAAATACTCTTGAGAAGAAGTACCTGACAAAGAGTGTGGAGTCTAGGTTGCAGCTGAAGAGTAAACTGTATCAGTTCAGGATGCAGAAGGGAAGCACAGTAAACGAGCACATCAACCGATATACGAAGCTTCTTACAGACTTGCTGAATGTGGATGTCACTGTAAGTGAGGAAGACAAGTCAGTCATTCTCCTGAACTCACTCCCACCGGAGGAGTATGAGACATTCACTATGACGTTCATAAATGGAAGGCAAACCTTAGTTTATGATGAAATATCGTCTGCACTGATGAGTTATGAGACAAGGAAGAATGAGAGACATTCTGGTCAGTCAAGTTCATCAGCTGAGGCTTTGGAAGTAAGAGGCAGGAGTTCATCAAGGAAAGGCAAGGAGGTGAGAGGAAGATCAAAGTCTAGGTCGGGCTTCAGGGATCTTAAGAAAAACCAGTGCATGTACTGCAAAGAGATTGGGCACTGGAAGGTTGACTGTCCAAAGTACAAGGGGAAGAAGAAGGAATCAAAGTCTGAGGCAAATCTGGCAAGAGTGATAAAGGCTACAAGTGGTAAATCACAGGCAGATGGAGCAGATTCAGATTCTTCAGTGTTCTCTTTTTCAGTGACTACTCCTGTTGTAGGTTACTCGGGGATAATGAGTGGATCCTGGACACAGGTGCTACATATCATGTATGCCCTAATCGAGATTGGTTTACCAGTCTTGAGAAGTTGGAGGGGTGTTCGGTCGTCATGGGCGATGATCATCCGTGCATCATGGAGGGTGTAGGCACTATTCCGATCAGGATGTTTGACGGGATGGTGAGGGAGCTGAAAGAAGTAAGATATGTACCTCAGCTGAAGAGGAACTTAATCTCAGTAGGAGCTTTGGAATCATTGGGCCTAGGAGTGACTATTAAGGAGGGAGTCCTTAAAATGACAAAGGGTTCGATGGTGGTGTTGAAGGCTGATCGCCGAAGTAACCTGTATTACTTGAGGGGTAGTACAGTGACATGACAGGTGGCAGCTTCTACCAGTCAGAAGGAAGATCTAACCCGGCTATGGCACATGAGGCTGGGACATGCAGGGGAGAAATCGATGCAAGCTCTTGTGAGGAAAGGGCTGCTGAAGGGTGCAGAGACCTGCAAGTTGGATCTATGTGAACATTGCATCATCGGCAAGAAGACGAAGGTGAAGTTTGGCACAGCTTCACACTGCACCGAAGGTATTCTTGACTATGTTCACACGGATGTATGGGGATCTTCCAAGACTGCATCAATTGGAGGTAACCACTATTTTGTGTCGTTTATTGATGACTATTCTAGGCGATGTTGGGTGTACACCATGCGACACAAAAGTGAAGTCCTAGAAGTGTTTGTGAAGTGGAAGGCTAATCAGGAGAGAAGCACGGGAAGGAAGGTCAAGGTCCTCCGTTCTGACAACGGAGGAGAGTACAAATCAGATCCTTTCCTACAGCTATGTCTAGATGAGGGCATAGAGAGACACTTCACAGTAAGGGAACTCCGCAACAAAATGGGGTGGCTGAAAGAATGAACCGGACTTTGCTAGAGAAGGTTCGGTGCATGTTGTCAAATGCAGGATTGCCAAAGAAGTTTTGGGCTGAAGCTTTGGGATATGCATGCCATCTTGTGAACAGGTTGCCGTCGTCTGCAATAGGGGGGAAGACTCCTCTTGAAGCTTGGTCAGGAAAAGCTGCTATGGACTATGATTTGCTACGGGTCTTCGGATGTCCAGCCTACTACCATGTCAAAGAAGACAAGTTGGATCCAAGAGCAAAGAAAGGGGTGTTCGTTGGCTTCAAGCGAGGAACTAAGGGTTCAAGATTTGGGATCAACAGGACAACAAGTTCATACTCAGCAGGGATGTCACATTTGATGAGGCTTCGTTGATGAAGCCTACGGTCTCTCAGCAGGTGGAGACCAACAAGACCAAGGAGCTATTGCAGCAGGTGGAGAGTGATGCAAATCCACCATGTCTAGAGGATTCAGTGTCAGTGAGGATCATTCCTGAGGTGACACAGGGAGGTGATCAAGTTGCAGAAGATGCTGAAGTTGTTGAAGAGGATCAGGAGCAGGTCATAGGTACTGTTCCAGATCCTACTGCAGTTGGAAGACCACGGAGAAATACTAGGAGACCAGGCTGGCTCACCACCGATATGGTTGTTTCATATGCACTTCCAGTTGTTGAAGAGGCTATTCCATCTACCTTCAGAGAAGCTGAGATCAGTTCAGAAGCAGATATGTGGAAGGAGGCCATGAATGAAGAGATGCAATCTCTTGATAAGAACAACACATGGGAACTTACTAAGTTGCCCAAGGGGAAGAAGGCCATAGGGTGCAAGTGGGTATTTGCTAAGAAGCAAGGATCTCTTCAAGAAGATACAGTGCGCTACAAGGCAAGGTTGGTGGCTAAGGGCTACGCTCAGAGAGAAGGAATCGACTACAACGAGGTGTTCTCCCCAGTAGTTAAACACTCGTCTATTTGGATTCTATTGGCCTTGGTGGCGCAGAATGAGTTGGATCTTGACCAACTTGATGTGAAGACCGCCTTTCTCCACGGCGATCTTGAGGAGGAGATCTATATGACACAGCCCACAGGTTACAAAGCTGCAGGAAAGGAAGAGTTGGTATGCAAGCTGAAGAAATCGCTGTACGGTTTGAAGCAGTCTCCTAGACAGTGGTACAAGCGATTTGACAGCTTCATCAGGAAGAAGAAGTACACAAGAAGCCATTTCGATCCATGTGTGTACTACAACAAACTACCATCAGGTGAATATATCTATCTACTTCTTTATGTAGATGATATGTTGATTGCTTCTAGGTCAAGATCTGCTATTGATTCTCTGAAGAAGATGTTGTCATCAGAGTTTGAGATGAAGGACCTGGGGGAAGCAAGGAAAGTATTGGCATGGAGATCACAAGAGACAGAAAAGCTGGCAGAATAAGTTTGACTCAGAAGGGCTATCTGGAGAAGGTACTGCAGAGGTTTAATATCGAGAAAGATACTAAGACTGTTAGTACACCAATGGCGCCACACTTCAAATTGTCAGCGAAGATGTCTCCAAAGAGTGTTCAAGAGCGTGAACATATGTCTCATGTTCCATATGCCAATGCGGTGGGTAGCTTGATGTATGCAATGGTGTGTACGAGGCCAGATATTTCACAGGCAGTCTCCATGGTGAGTAGATACATGCATGATCCTGGACAAGGTCATTGGGAAGCTGTGAAATGGATTCTGAGGTACATCAAGGGAACTGTTGATGTAGGCCTAGTGTTCGAGAAGGACGACACCGGAAAGCAAGAGTGCATAGGGTATGTGGATTCAGACTATGCAGGTGACCTTGACAAACGCCGGTCGACGACGGGATATGTATTCACATTCTCGCAGGCACCGGTGAGTTGGCGCTCCACACTTCAGTCTACCGTCGCTTTGTCGACCACAGAGGCTGAATATATGGCTATGACAGAGGCCATGAAGGAGGCAATTTGGCTTCAGGGGTTGCTCGATGACTTGGGAGTGGAACAGGAGATCTTGAAGATAAACTGTGACAGCATGAGTGCCATTTATTTGGCAAGGAACCAAGTCTACCATGCAAGGACGAAGCACTTCGATGTCAGGTATCACTTTGTTCGGGAGATTCTGGAAGAAGGTGACATTGACTTGTTGAAGATTCACACTTCGGAGAATCCGGCCGATATGCTTACAAAGGTGGTGTCGGGAGTAAAGTTTGCTCACTGCAAAGACTTGCTCCAGATCCTTCAGGTGAATTGAGCTTACTGAAGCTCATGAAGATGAACTACGGATGGCTTGATCCCTTGGGCAAGGGGTACGTAGGCAACCAGATTGGAGCAGCCGCTGTCGAGTCGATGTTCGGCTCAGATTTGGAAATCTTCACCGAGGTGGAGAATTGTTGGAGGAGAGAGTACAGTAGAGGAGGTGAATTCATGCCAGGTGCTGTTGAAGATTGCCAAGGAGTCTACGACGAAAGGCAAAGGAACAGCGGGCAGGAAAAAGCAGCAGCATCAGAAAAGGACAGAGGTCGGTCGACCGGTCCGGTCGACCGACGTGCACAATGTGCACAGGATTTGAGCGGTCGACCGGACCGGTCTACCGCAATACTCTGTCTGCAGAAGACAGAGCTCTCGGGTTGTTTCGGTCGACCGGACCGGTCGACCGGAGAGGCTTTCTGTAGGAACCCAACTCTCGGGTTGTTTCGGTCGACCGGACCGGTCGACCGTAAGAGGGAGTCGGTCGACCGGACCGGTCGACCGAAAGTCGGGTCTAGGCTGAAAATTGCTGTTTCGGGAAGTTATGTATTTAAGCCCTAATTGTAATTTTTAGGGTTTAGTGCCTAGAGAAAAATAAGCTGCGGACTCTCTTGTGTTCATAAAGATCCAGAGCTATTGTAATCATCTTCCTAATTGAAACTCTCTCCGTAGATTGCCCCGAGGACGTAGGCATTCAGGCCGAACCTCGTTAAATCGTGTGTTTTGTGATTGCGCGTTCTTCTCTTCTTGGTTGTGATTGATTTCATTGTGCTAGGAGATCTGAGGATTCTCTGTTGGTTTGTTGTTGTGATTTGTCTGCGCGCACAACAGAAAGATACTTCAAAACTCCTATAAAAGAGCAGAGAGGGTAAAGAAGTTTCGACTCCAAGCACTTCGAAAGGAGTTCGAAGGCCTGGAGATGAAGATCAAAGAGTCAATTTCAGACTATTTCACAAGAGTTCAGTCTATTATGAATCAATTGCGATAAAATAAAGAAACCATTAAAGATGTTCGAGTGAATGAGAAAATACTTCGATCGCTTGATCCAAAGTATGATTATATAGTTGTTGCTATTGAAGAAGCCAAGGATATGGAGATCATGAACATTAACGAGCTTATAAGTTCTCTGCAAATCTATGAATAGAAAATCCATAGAAGACAAGAGCCAGTGGAGTAAGTTTTACAGTCAAAGCTCAAATTGAAAAAAGAGCAGGGGAAGCCAAAACCAAAACCATAGATGATCGAAACCGAACCAACTATCAAGGTAGAGGAACCTTCCGAGAACGTGGGGATCTCAAGGACGAGGACAAGGTGGAAGAAGTAGATTCACCACCAAAACTATAAGAAACAGAGCAAAAACAAAGATTTGCAAGAGGTCGTGGAAAAGAGAATTTTTCTAGAAGATGAAGGTATGAAAATCTCAAATTCAATGTTACAATTGCAAGAAGTATGGTCATTATGCTTCAGAATGTTGGAATCGTGCCCCTAACCATATTGAAGGAGAAAACAGTTACATAGAAGAAGAATATGTTGCTCTGCTGGCTTTTAAAGAAGAAGAAGTAAGTGAAAACATGTACTACCTTGATACAGGTGCCAGCAATCATATGTGTGAAAAGAAAACATGTTCATGGAGCTTGATGAATAAGCAAATGGCCAAATTTCATTTGGTGATTCCTCAAAGATCCCAGTAAAAAGAAAGACAAGGTTCTAATTCGGCAAAAAGATGGGAGTCATCAGCTTATTTCTAATATCTACTATGCTCTGGACATGAAGAACAATCTTCTCAGTTTAGGGCACTACTGGAGAAGTGTTTATTATCCATATGGAAGATCGTTGCTTTTGTATTAGAGATCAAAAGAAGAGGCTAATTGCAAAAGTTCAGATGATGAAGATTCAAATGTTCCTTCTAAATATTCAAGTTGACAATGCGATGTGTTTTAATACAAATATCAAAAATCCACCCTGGTTATAGCACATGAGGTATAAACATCTAAATTTTGGAGATCTCAAGTTATTATCTAAGTAACAGTTGGTGAAAAGACTACCTTTTATTGATCACACGAGCAACCATGCAAAGAGTATCTACTTGGCAAACATCATCGAAGCAGCTTTCTAAAAGAATCAACATTTAGAGCATCCAAACCTCTACAACTTGTTCATACAGACGTTTGTGGCTCAATCTCTCCAAATTCTCTCAGAGGGTCTTTTTTATATAAATCCAATTTCATTGAGTCTTTCTTTTAAATCGTACGACATTGATTGATTGATGATTTTTCAAGAAAAACTTGAGTCAATTTTTTGAAAAATAAATCTGAAGTGTTCAAAATATTTTAAAAATTAAAAACCTCTGTAGAAAAGGAAAGTAGATATTTTCTGAATTCCATCGATCTGATAGAGGAGAGGAATTCACATCAAGAAATTTGAAGCTTTTTGTGAAAAACAAAGGATTCGATACTCTCTAACAGCACCATACTTGCCCTAGCAAAATGGAGTTGCAGAGAGGAAGAATCGAATAATCCTGAACATGACGAGAAGCATGCTGGAGTAGAAACAATGCGCAAAGCTTTCTGGGTTGAAGCTGTAAACTGTGTCGTCTACATTCTAAATCGAAGTCCAACCAGAAACCTCTAAAATATGACGCCGCAAGAAGCATGGAGTGGACGGAAGCGTGGAGTTAGACACCTAAAGGGTGTTTGGAAGCATCACATAGGCACATGTACCAAAACAAAGAAGAACCAAGCTTGATGATCGTAGTGTCAAATTTGTTCTTATGGGCTACGATTCAAGGATCAAGGGCTACAAGTTGTATGACCATATAGCGGCAAAATCATAATAAGTAAAGATGTGCAGTTTGATGAAGAAAGAACATGGGAGTAAAAATCACAAGAAAATGGAATAATTCAGGAATATTCTTTGAAGAAGAAGTTCAAGCATCAACGGAGTTAGAAGCACATGCTCCATCACCTCCATCATCTTCAAATCTTGGTGGTTCTCTGGCATCATCATCATCACCACCAAATTCTTCTCTAAGGTCCCAAAAGACAAGAACGCTCTCCGAGTTGTACGAGGTAATGGGGAATGAAAGTAATCTTACACTCTTTTATCTATTTTCTGATTGTGAGCCTGTAGGATTTAAAGAAGTCGTTCAAGATAGAAGATGGAAAGAAGCTATTGATGAGGAAATCAAGGCTATCGAGAAGAATAGCACATGGCAACTAACCACACTACTGAAAGACAAGGAAGCAATTGGAGTCAAGTGGGCATACAAAACAAAGAAGAATGTGAAAGGAGATTAATGCTATAAAGCTCGGTTGGTTGTCAAAGGTTACAATCAGAAAGCTTGGATCGATTATGATGAGATGTACGCCCTTGTTGTTCGGCTTGAAACTATCAGATTAATCAATCATTTCTATTGCTGCTCAAAATAATTGAAGATTCTTTCAAATGGATGTAAAATCCGCATTTCTGAATAGATATCTTGAAGTTTAAAAAAATATTATACGATTTGAAACAAGCACTAAGAACTTTGAACAACATAATAGGGTCATCAAATGCCTATATGAACATGCCCTGTATACAAATAAGGAAAAGAATGGAGATTTCTTACAGGTCTGTTTATATGTTGATGATCTTATATTTACAGAGAACAATACTAGAATGATCCAAGAGTTCAAAGACTTCATGATTTGAGAGTTTGAGATGACTAACATAGGGCTTATGTCTTATTATTTGGGTACTGAAGTGAAGCAAGAGGAGAAAAGAATTTTCATCTCTCAAGAAGCTTACGCAAAATTCATTTTGAAGAAATTCAACATGGAGAAGAGCAATGCACTTGGTGGGAAGTCTTCGCTATTTGACTTGCACAAGGCCGGATATTCTCTATGGAGTTGGGTTGGTTAGTCGTTATATGAAGAAGCCAAAATCTTCTCATTTAATGGCTGCAAAAATAATCCTGCGCTAAATCAAAAGAACAATCAGTTATGGACTTCTCCACACAAGGTGTTACGACTTTCAACTCATTGATTATACTGATAGTGATTGGGCAGGAGATGTTGATGAACGAAAAAGCACTACATGTTATGTTTTCTTCCTAGGTAATATGGTATTTTCTTAGTTATCAAAGAAGCAAGCTATTATCACTCTTTCTACTTGTGAAGCAGAATATGTTACTGCATCATACAATTTGGTTATGGAATTTACTTAACGATCTTCAACTTAACCAAGAACAGCTCATGAAGACTTACATTGATAACAAATCAGCCATTGCACTTGCAAAGAATCTCGTTTTCTATGAAAGGAGCAAACACATTGACACTCGTTATCATTTTATCCAGGAGACTATGAAAGAGAATAAGGTAAAACTAATTTCTGTCAAGACTTAAGATCAACTTGCTGATATTTTCACAAAGCCACTGAAGCATGAAATATTCTCTACAATACAGAGTCAACTTGGGATGGTTACGTCAAGTTTAAGGGTGAATATTGAGAATTAAACCAGATATGATAAGAAATAAATAGTTTTGTCTCGACGAAGAGTCAAGTCTCTTTGAAATGAAGAGATTTATCTGTTAGAAAAGTTATGTCTATTTGAAACGAAGGGTTGTATCCCTTAAGGGAAAAAAAATGTATTTTTTGAGTTCAAAAATTGTGTTTCAAGAATCATTTAGATCTCTATATAAGAAGTTATTTGGTGAGAATGAATGCAAGAAAGTAGAAGAAGAATTGTATCTTTTCATAAAAGATTAAATAAATTTTTCATTGTTGTTTCCTCTGTTCCTCCCTTCAATTTTTTTTTTTTGTTATCATGCTCCACGGAATATATGATCACCACATGTTGAAGGGGTTGACTTTGTAGCCATTGGATATGATTTTTCAACCCTTCATGCATGTTTGTCTGATCAAGTAGGTCTGTAGCATACTTGGGTTGATATAAGAAGAAACCTTAAGAGAATGATTGCAATTTTTTGCGAAGAAAATAATGAAGAGGATCCAAGTCTGAATTGCTTATTGACCAAAATGCACTTTTTGGTTGAAAACAATTTCAACCTATTCCTCCTCAAAACCAATTCCTTTCACTCCCCTCAATTGACGTTGGAGATCCAGAGCAAGGTGTTGACGATCGAGTAACCAGCAGGCTCAATAGGGAGGGGGTGAAATTTGAGCCTTGATCTCGGCCACACAACCTTGCAATTCAAGAGAATAAAGGAACCCAAGAGATTCAAGATAATTTCTAATATTTTTTTCATTTATTTCACCAAATTCCAGAAATTTTGAATCCATGACAAAGGCTCACCCTTTCATTTTCCACAACTCACAAATATCATCATACATCGCAAATACTACTACATGATTTCCCTCTCATTTAACGTCATTCAAAGAGGGAGAAAAACGAAAGATTTTAACAAAGAAAGTGAGAGAGAAAAGGGAGGCAAGAAATTATTCATCCTAAATAATCAACTTTGAAATCGTCATCAAAATTGAGGGCATAGCTTAAAGGATTATAATGAAAGTTGAGGACATAGCTTAATGCGATGTTGCTTGTTTGGAGGAAAAAGAATCCTCAATGGGGTGCTGGCTCTGGATATATAGAACAAAGAAGGACTCCATCCTCAACAAATAAGCCTATTTCGAGCTATGGCGTAGAAGTCCGTAATTCGTAAATGATTTACAACACAGTTACAACTACGGCGTTTGTTTGGACCGTAATTCGTAAAAAACTCACGCAACTCAACTACCACTCACTTGCAACCCAATTCCCACTCAATTACAGCCCAGTTACAATTAATTTTGTGGTCATGCAAATTTGTATCGTTTTTTATGTTAATATTAATTTTTTTAATATTTACAATTTTTAATATTTATTTGCAATATTAAAAATTTTTAAATCAACAAATAGTTAATTTTGAGGTCAACTTTTTCACTTACGACTTACACATTGCGATAATCAAACACCGTAAAATATAATACACTTTCCTACTTACAACTTTATATTAGAACCAAACACCGTAAAACTTACATGCATGTATCTCATTTACAACTGTAAAAGGCTTTACCAATTAAGACTTACGAATTACGATCAATTACGAGCGTTGGATATTGAGAACAATGACTCCGTCAGCAATAAATAAGCTTTTGTCGAGCTATGACCCCTACAACACTATAGATTTAAGGGGTCAGGCAGCAATGCTTGTCATGAGATTTGAGTTTGGCAAAAAAGCTCTAAGATATGATAATTGGACAACTCAATTTAAAAAAGTTAGGAAATTCATGGAAGGGCAAAGTCAACGAAATAGAATATTATGATGGTATTGTTGAAGGTGGTCTAAATGTTAAGGGGGTTTCTCCATTTTCCCCTTCCCATCTGACAACTATTATAGAACATATGATTGTTGTTTGATGAATCTACTTGGATTATTTTCTTATTGTGAAGATGATCAATAATTCATTATCAAACTTAAAAGAACATGAAGGATCAGCAGTAAATTAGCTTATTGGAAGAAGATCCTTTTTAATATTTGGAACTAGAAAAACACTTTTCAATGAGAAGAGCTAATAGTAGTAATTTTAGTATCACCAATATGAATAATAGGCAAATATCACCAACACAATAATTCTTCATATGATCTGTTGGATTATGACTTTAATACCCATTAACCCGACTAGTTTGTATCCATACATGAACTCGACCCATTTGACTTAGAGGGTTTTGGAGTTTGTGCATGAGAGAGAATGAGAAATCTGAGCGACAGTTTTGGATCCGAAAAAAGAGAGACAAAAAGAGTATAAAAATAGTCGACTTCTTCTATTGAGTTGGATGTAGAACAAATAGTCACACATCGTCTAGACATGAGGATGGTCTTGAATATATAAGAATTTGGGAAACTCCAACTAGAAGAATAATCTTTTGGGATGATGTCCCAAGGCCTTACAATTGATATCAGAGTTATGCCCTGAACATAGTCATGTGTGGGGGGGGTGATGTTCGACCTCAAAATGGGCGCAAAAGGCACAGTATAGGCCCATGTAAAGATAATTAGGCTCTCGAGAATTTAGCAGCGGTAATCCTGTTTCACGTAAGGCGTGTTCACCGTCTGCCCGGTGAAAAAGAGCAATAGGCTACAATTTGTCCTTCACGTAAGATGTGTCCCGTGCGGTGAAGAGCTATGATCTCAATTGAGCACATAATCTTCCAAGCGTGCAGAAAGATGAGCTTGCAGGGAGACTCTTTGTTAGAGGGGAATTGTTGAGTTGGATGTTATACAAATAGCTAGTAAGTCTTTTGGGATGGCACCCCAAGTCCTTACATCTTCTTCCTCTCTCTTCTTGGTGTGTGTGAGAAACTAAAGTTTCTATTGAGGGTTGTTCGAGATTTAGGTGAGTGAAAACTTTTGTAATTTCTCCTTTTTTTATATTAGTGGATTCCTTATTGCCTTCCTCGTGGATGTAGGTCAATCAAGACCAAAGCACATTAAATCTTATGCCTACTATTTTTTTCTGTTTGGTGATTGTTTTGTGTTGATTCTTTTTTCTCTTTTATTCATTGATTTGCGGAATCAAAAACCGTTTGTTACAACAAACTGGTATCGAAGCCATCTTAATACTCGCAAGGTGTTCAGCATATTGCTTGGAAGATCTGATTTTCATGTTCGCAAGGTGTTTAACATATTGCTTGAAGGAGATCTGGTTCGTTGCGAGATGTCCTTAGCAAAATATAAAATAGAGAAGTTTGATTGAAAGAATAGTTTCAGTTTATGGAAAGTCAAGATACAGACTCACCGTTCAGCAAGGTTTCTTGAACATTCTCAATGGGAAGGACAAATTGTCGGAGTATATGTCTGAAGATGAGAAGGAAGAACTTGATATGAAGGCACATAGTGCGATTAAGCTTTTCTTGGCTGATGAAGTGTTGCGGGAAGTTGTAAATGAAGAAACTACTCCTCGTTTATAGTGAAAGTTAGAAAGCTTGTACAATTCAAAGCCCCTCACCAAGCTTTATTTGAAGCAGTGACTCTTCACTCTTCGCATGAAGGAAACTACTCCTATTAAGACTACTTAGATGAATTAAATAAAATTCTTATGGATTAGAAAAATATTAATGTGAAAATTGAGAAAGAAGATCAAACTCTTATTTTATTTTGTTCATTGCTTTCTTTTGAGAATTTTGTTAATAACATGCTTTACGGTAGAGATACTCATTTTTTAGAATATGTTAAGTCAGTTTTGCATTCTAAACAAATTGCCTGTTTCTTTTGAGTATCTTGTTAATAGCATGCTTTATGGTAGAGAAACTCTTTTTTTAGAATATGTTAAGTCAGTTTTGCATTCTAAACAATTGAGACAGAAAGTATTTGTTGTGGGAGTGAGGCTCAGGCAGAGGGCTTATTTGTTCGTGATTGTTAGAAAAAGGTTGTTACTTGTGGAGAAAAAATCTAGAGGTAAATCTAGATCCAAGTGAAGGCCGAAAAAAGATTTTAAGAGTGCTTCACCAGAAAGGATATTTCAAATGGGATTGTCCAAAGCTCAAAGGAAAGGAGGATGCGAAGAAGACTTGGAGGAGAAGTCTTCTAATAGTGTTATGAAAGATATACTTGGTGCTAATAATGTTCTGTCAGTTGTTGTTCCTGATGCGTCGCCACAGGATGAGTGGATTCTTGATTTAGGGTGCTCCTACCATATGTGTCCTAATAGGGATTGGTTTGTGACTTATCAATCGATTGATGGTGGAGATGTTTTGATGTGAAATGATATGCCTTGTAAGATAATGAAATTGGTTCAATCAAGATTTGGATGCAAGATGGTATTATTAGGACTTTGACAAATGTCTGTCATGTACTAGAGTTGAAGAAGAATATCATTTCATTGGGAAAACTTGATGATAATAGTTATAAGTTTTAAGGTGAAGATCAAGTTCTTCGAGTTAGTAAAAGTTTTTTGGCTCTTATGAAAGGAATTAAGTTGAACACACTCTATATTCTCCAGGGTAGTACACTGATAGGTGCTGCAACTATCAGGGAATTCAGATTTAGAGGCTACTCAATTATGTCATACGCGCCTTGGGAATATGAGTGAGAGAGAGATGGATGTGCTAAGCAAACAGGGTTTGCTTTGTGGTCAAAGAATGAGAAAGCTTGACTTTTACAAGCATTGTGTGTTTGGCAAGCAATGCAGGGTTTCTTTCAATGTAGTTGTTCACAGGATAAAAGGCATATTGGATTATATACATTCAGCGTTTGAGGTTCCTTTTAAGTTCCACTTAAAGGTGAAACTCGTTTTCATCTAATGTTGATTGATTATTCGAGAAAGGTTTGGGCATATCCTCTGAAGCATAAGAGTGATGTGTTTGCTACCTTCACCGCGTGCAAGGTTATGATAAAGAAGCAAACCAGAAATAGAGTGTAGCGCATCCGGACCGAGAATGACATCGAGCTTTGTTTTAGATGTTTAACCAATTCTGCAAGAATGAAGATATTGTGCGGCATCCTACAGTTGGGAAACATCACAACATAATGGAGTTGCATATAGAATGAACATAACTTTTTTTGAGAGAGCTCGATGCATGCTCTCTAATGCTGGTATACCGAAGGTCTTTTGGGCAGAAGCGATCAATATTGCTTGTTATTTCATCAATCGGTCTCCCTCCATATCTATTAGCTGCAAAACTCCAGAAGAGTTATGGTATGGTAGCCCTGCTAGTTATAACTCATTGTTTGAGAATATATATTTCTCTTATTTCCATGTTAATGATGGTAAGCTTAAGCTAGAGATTGAAAGCTACATTTCTTGGTTATGGAAATGGAGTAAAGGATATAAGTTATGGTGTACTGATCCTAAATCATCTGGATTTGTTACCAGTAGAAATGTAACTTTTATTGAAAATTCTATTTTTCACCCGAGAAAAGGAGTTTGTTGTTGATACTACAAGTTCAGTGGAGAAATCTAGCAAGCAGGTGGAGTTAGAAAATAAAGATTTAGAGAGGTGCATAATGGTACTCGTGTTAAACCGGTTGATATCGTCTAAGGTTCAACTTAGAATGATGGTACTACAAAAATATAGCATTGCTACAGGAAGAGAAAGGAGAAATATCCAGCCTCCTTAGCGATTTGTTTATATACAATACTTGAAAGTCTGTCAAATTGCGTTGAAAGTTTGCATCGAGAATATGCATTTTGCATTGAAAATTTATGTTCTGTGTCGAATTTTTGCATCGAAAATTTTCAAAACGCAAAACATCTCGATGCAATTTTTGCGTCAAATTTTCGACGCAAATAGAAAATTTTGCGTCGAAAATTCAACTCAAAATATATTTTTTAAATTTCTATAATTTAAAAGTTGCGTCAAATTTATGACGCAATATTTACTATTTGCGGAAAAAATTCGCTGCTCAGAAGTTATAAACAATGTGAAATTCTTTTGTGTAAAAATAAAATACGTACCAACAGATTGCGTCAAATTCATAAATTCGACGCAATTATTGGACAACATATTCGACAAATTTTTTTCACCGCAAATTAGCTCTTTTCTTCTAGTCATAGATACAATTGTATTTATTTGAATGTTGCAGAGTGAACTGAGATTTCAGAGCCATCTATAGTTGAGATTGTTAGTGGCAAAGAGGCTATATACTGGACTTTTGTTATAACTGAAGAGATTGAGTCTCTTCATAAGAACCAAACATAAAAAAGACATGGTTGCTTGGTTTGACTGGTTTCATAAGAGCCAATCATGAAGACGACATGGGCTGTTGCTATGACTGAAGAGATTTGTTTCTTCACAAGAGTCGGTGACACCGCCATCAGGATAGAAAATAATCGACTGCAAATGGGTCTTCAAGAAGGAAAAAAAACTCTAGGGGTGAAATCTGCAAGGTATAAAGGCACGCTTATTAATCAAGGGCTACAGACAGAGAGAAGATATAAACTTCAATGAATTATTCTCTCCGATCGTGAAGCGGACTTTGTTCGACTGTTGCTTGCCATCGTTTCTTGGAGCTTGATTTGGAGCTCGAGCAACTTGACGTGAAGATGACATTCTTACATGATGGGATTGAGGAGCAGATTTATATGTATGAGCCCGAGGGGTTCAATGTTGAATGCAAAGAAAACCACATGTGCATGTTGAAGAAATCATTGTATGATTTGAAGTAGTCACCACGATCATGTTACTTAAGGTTTAACACTTTCATGATTGGGCATGACTACTCGAGGATTTTGTGTGATACTTGTGTTTATCATCGAAAACTCAGTGATGACTTCTTATATATTTGCTTTTATATGTAAATGATATGATGATTGTTGCCAGAGACATAGATGAGATTAATAGGTTGAAAGCTCAGCTGAATAGTGAGTTTGATATGAAAGATTTGGGAGCAGCTAAGATGATATTAGGGATGGAGATTCACATGAACATGCGAGAGTGAAGATTAATTCTATCTAAAAAAATACATCAATAAAGTGTTAGAAAAATTTGGCATGCTTGATGCCAAGCCAATGAAGACTCTGCTTGCTGCTTATTGTTGACATTCTGCAGAGTTGTCACCTCAGACCCAGGAGGAAGAGCATTACATGCCTCGTGTTCCTTATTCAACCGCAGTTGAGAATACCATGTATGCTGGTGTGCACTTGTCCTGACATTTTACTTATCATTATTCTGGTGATTCTTTATACGCATAACTCTGGAAAGGTTCATTGGCAGACAATGAAATGGATACTTTGGTATTTGAGAGGGACATCAGGTATTGGTTTGATGTATCATCGAGATGGTGAAAAGATTGGTTGGTTATTTAGATTTAGATTTGCAGGCGATATGGATCATAGAAGATCTCTGACTGATTATGTGTTCAGTCTTTTAGGCTGTATTGTTAGTTGGAAAGCTTCATTACAGCCGACAGTTACATTTTTAATGGCTCAGGCAGAGTACATGGCATTAACTAAGGTAGTAAAGGAAGCTATCTGGTTAGTGATATTGGTTTGGTTCAAGATGTGACTTCAGTGTTTGTGATAGCCAAAGTGCTATCGACTTGTCGAAGAACCATGTGTATCATGAAAGGACAAAACATATTGATGTCAGATATAACTTCATTTGAGAGATCAAGTGTAAATCACCTAGAGGGGGGTGAATAGGTGATAGCTAATCTAATGGTCACTTAATGCCTAACAATGCAAATGATGCGGAAGCTAAAAGCAATTATGACCTAATTAAAACTTTTACACTAAACACTATGTATAACACAAGAGTGTTGCCGAATTCCCCGTGAAGGGCTCTGGACAAACTCCTCTAGATTCCCCTTGAATGGGTTGAGGTGCCGCGTTGGCTCTCTTGGTTGAATACAAGTGTTAGTCACAATCCCAAGCAAGTATATCAATTAAGCACAAATGAATATATCAAGCATATAAAGATAGACAATAGTTGAATGCAAGATATAAACAAGAGACAAAGAGAGAGAGAGAGAGTGAGCAATCGCAAACACAAGGGATTTGTTTCGAGGTTCGAGCACACTTGCTCTACATCCCCGCCTTCGACACACGAAGGATTTCCACTATGCAAGATCCCAATGGATCTCTCCTCGGTGCCGCAACACCTACAAGCCCTCGGACTCCCTAGTCCCGTACACACCACAAGCCCACCGGCTCGCCGAGGCCGCACCTCAAACAACCGAGTCCACCCGAACTCAAAACAACGACGAGCACACTTGCCTGTCTCCTCAATGAACAAAGAAAAGATCTTTGTGATCACAACACTTTCATCACCTAAAGCACTCTCACTACAACACACCTATAGGATGTATAATCAATGGTTGCTCAAGTGTGGTGTGAGAAAAAGCAAGGATTGAAATTTGGTGAAAAACTCAAGAAATCTCTTTTAACACTCTTTACAAAATCTTCCCTTTAGATAGGAAATATTTGCTCACTATTTTGTGGAGAAAACCTTTTAAAAGTCTGGGAAAAACTAGCTCAAGGGTCTCCTAAAATCTTAGCTCAAAACAATGACCAAACCCCTTTTTATAGAGGTCAGAAAAATATGACCGTTGGGGTCTGTCAGAGCTGCCGGTCGACCGCCCGGTCGACCGCCAACGGTCAAAAATCCGACCGTTGGAGCCTCCGGTCGACCGCCCGGTCGACCCAGAAATCCAGAGAGCAGAACTCTCTACAGCGGTCGACCGTCCGGTCGACCGGACCACTGTGCTGCCAGACACGCACAAGTCTGTGCACGTCGGTCGACCGTGGGTCGACCGGACCTTGGTGCGGTCGACCGCTCGGTCGACCGGAACAGCCTGTCAGCCAGTTCCAGGTCTGGAAAACTGGTTTAAAATTAATTTTAAAATCTTTTAACACTTTTAAAAATTCCATAAACTTGTTTTAACATTATATTGAAAACCAAACTTGTGATAAAATTTTTCAAGACATATATCAATATATTCATATCATTTCAGCGTCTTGCAAATTTTATCAAAAATCAAAACATGTATTTTTCAAACTTGGTTTTCATAACTTCACAAAATATAAAATAAGATATTTGATTTCATTTTAAAGCATAGTGTGTATGGATATGATCCACTACACAATCATAATGTAATATCTATGTTTTTGTCATAAAGCTCTAAATAAGGTTTTGGTTGAAACATATAACTTTGAATACCAAAAACTAAAACTATGTTTTTCCAAAATGAAAGTCTTTTCTAAATCTGAAAATTCTTTTATGAAAAGACAATTCTAAATCAAGAGTGTGTGTGCATGGTATACTTGAGCAATCCACCAACTATCTATCCTTTACATTTTTAACTAAAACAAAAAACAAAATCTTATACCTAGACACAAGTCTTCATCTTCTTGAAGTCTTCACTTGAAGGCTTCTCATCTTCTTGACTTGGTCCAAGCTTGATCCAAAAGCTCCTTGGATCACACCGTGCTAGCTCCAAATCTTGATATTTTGTCCTTTGTTGAGCTATGCACCTACTAAGATCTTGATAATGAATCTGTCACTAATTAAACACAAGATCATTAGTAAATATAACTTCATGAGTTGATCATCATCAAAACTAGGGTGATAGGCTTTGGGCCAACAATCTCCCCCTTTTTGATGATGACAAAACTCATGAGGTTATATATGCATGGATTTAAAGTAAAGCTTCAAGGAAGCTCCCCCTTAACTCATGCATAACATAAATAATAAGATATGACAATAAAGCTCATCAATATGTATGCAAATGATGAGATGAAACATGCAACAAGCATAAATCAAAATCTTTTTCTCCTATTTGCAAAACAAAACATATATGCATGAACACAAATTCTTTAAAACATGCATATAAATCTCAAATTCTCTCCCCCTTTTTGTCAATCATCAACAAAGGGGTCAAGTAAAATCAAATCAAACAAATTTTTCTCCCCCTTTTTGTCAAAAACAAAAGATCAAGAAGGGGTAATACAAATCAACAAAATGTTTTTTTTTAATTAATTTTTCTTAAACAAAAATTTTAAAAGGTATCAGAGCTTTTGTAAACAAATAAATTTTTAAGATACCAAATTGAAAATAGTCATTATTGTAAAACATATTGATACCAATAGAATTTTACAAAATATGAAGTTGAAGCATTTTGATATCAATGGTAAACATAATGATCCAAAAATTTTATTTTTCATCAAAAACTTTGTGCTTTTAAAATGTGAGCCATTGTGAGTTAAGCACATGGAAATTATATATATATGTATGAAATGAGTACAATTTACACATACATATATAAGCAAACAAAATATGAGTATATACTAAAATAAGTTTCATATGATACCAATTGAAACAATTCAATGATACCAATTGACATAACAATGAGATCAAGTGTATAACTCATAACCTACCACCCTTCATATGCACAGGTAAAGATTTTCAATGAAGCATACAAGGCATAATCGCCCATCCATCCTCCATAGATGGTAAGGGTTTTCAAAAATAGATTTGAAAATAAACTTAGTTTGAAAAACTCTACCAAATGAAGAATTGCACTAGAAAAAATGTTTTAAACTAGTGAGGAATCCTTCAAGTAAGAAATAAAGCAAAAATATTTTTCATGAAACACAAGTAAAACTCACATGGCACTAAACACTCTAATATCCATGAAGTCCATAAAATTTTCAAAAGAGGTGAGTGCACTAGTGTTATGTGGAACATGGTATCATGAAAATGTCAATAAAGCTCAATATTTCTTTAAATAAGAAAACATGAAAATCATCACAAAATTTTTTTTTTTTATTAAAAACAAAATTTATATTTCAAGATATATGTATGTTTTGACAACACAATAAGTATACATACATATCTCTTAAACACAATTGAGTCCATGTAAATAGATTTGCATTAAGGCATTGACTCAAGAGGTATACATGTATATCTTAAGTTTGGCAAAATACACATATACATGAAATGAAAAACACATGATCATAAATCAAATCCAATAAGTGAGAATACAAGTTTAAAGATGTATGTATCATCAAAACTAAGCAATACAAGCACATTTCATGGGTTCAAATAAGCATTCAAGCACAAATATAAATAGATTTATTTGTGGCCCATGTATGTACAGGTATAAATCCTAGTGTTGATAAAAACTAACATATAAACTAATATTCAAATCATGAAGCATCAAATCTTTTAGAAAA
>JAVJIF010027826.1:0-55265 GCA_038442645.1 Agave tequilana
CAAAGGGTAGAAGTTTTCAAAAATAGGATTTGAAAATAGTTATAAATTAAAAATGCTACCAAGTGAAGAATAAACCACTAGTTAAAAGTAGTTTTTAAAAAACTAGTTAAACATCCTTCAAATATGAAACCAAATAATATATATCGCATGAAACATTTGTATTACACAAAAATTAATTCTCAAGATTTATAAAGCTCACAAATGCTAAGGAAAATAAATACATGAGTAAACATAAGAGACGTGAGTGCACAAGAATCATGTGAATAGCACATTCATGAAAATAATAATGAAGCTCAAAACAAAAACTTAATTGAAATTCTTTTCTCAGAAACATGATATATCATATAGCATGCATGAATCATCAAAACTAGGACATACAATGTACAATTAAATAAATGAAATCACTTAGAGGGGGGTGAATAGGTGATAATGCTAATCAATGCAAATTTAAATTGTTATAATGCAACGATCACCCGAAACAAGACTAGAAACCGAATACCCGTAAAGGCTCTGAACTCCTTCCTCGTGATTCCTCTAGATAAGAGTTTGAGGTGCGCAATGCAATTTTGTTGTATGAGTATTGATCAACAATATAGCAATGAATATAAAGTAAGTAAATAAAGCAAATAAACCAATCGCAAACACTGAGATTTGTTTCGAGGTTCGAGCACCCAGCTCACGTCCCCGCCTTCACCCAGAAGGATTTCCAATCACTATAACTTTCACAAAGAATTACAACCACAAGGGAGTACCCAACTCCTCAATCACACTCCTCTAGTTCAGAGGAAGTGGAGCCACAAATACAAGAATATCTGGTGTTCAAAAGACCACAAACCCTCTTTTGAAAAACTTTTTCCCTTACAAAAATCCAGAGATAATGTGTAGGATTGAAGCTTCAAGTTTTGTATGTGAAAAAAAAACGAAAATAGAAGAGAGTTTTGAACCAAAAACTTCAGTAAAAAGAGAGAATTTGAGCACAAAAACTGAGAGCAAAAACTTCTTTTGAAAGCCTTTAAACTTGATTTCTTTTGCAAAGGATTGTTGTAATCACCTCAACCCTAATCATCCCTATTTATAGGATAAAGGTAGGGATTAAAGAGTAAACTGTCATAATGAATAATTAGGAAAGATTGACCCAAATCAGCCCCCAAATTCATTTAGAGAGAAAAATTATGTTTTTAAAACGTGTTTAATAAACTAGCCGTTAGGGCTGAAATCAAGCTCACGATCGACCGGCGGTCGACCGATTTTTCAAAAATTATAACCGTTGCCAGCCCACGGTCTCGGCCGACTGAAAGCACCCATGTTTCTGTTTGTTACGGTCGACCGCCCGGTCGACCGTAACAAATAGAAACATGGGTGCTTTCAGTCGGCCGAAGGTCGGTCGACCGACATGGGGTTCGGTCGACCGCCCGGTCGACGGACGGGAGACGTGCACATATGCACACACCCAAATAGTCAGAAGCCCGGTCGACCGCCTAGTCGACCGTCCTGACCTGAAACAAGGCCGGGTCGACCGTCCGGTCGACCGTAGAAGGCCAAAACAGACTCTTTTGAGGAAATGGTTTTGAAGATCTTTAAAGTTTTTCAAATTAACTTTGATAAAAACTTTGTACACTATATTAAATAGAGTTTATAAGTATTAAGATATGTTTATAAAAGTATTTTATATAAAAGAGAAATATCTTTTGAAAATCGTGTGCAAAAACTTGTGTGTGGGAAAATATTGAGCTTCAACACTACACACTATCCTTTAACAAACTAAAAATAATAAAAAACTGAAAAAGAAAGTCTCTGAGCCGAGTTACACCAAGGTAGAGCCTTCTCTTGTATGAAAATGTCCTCTTGCGCCATTTGCCTTTTAGCATCAAAATTCCTTGCAATAGCTTAGAAAGGTTATCATGACTACTACAAACCTGAAATTCATTCTGAACAACTTATTAGTACCAAATAGCTTCTATGTGTTTTGTTATCATCAAAACTTAAATAAATAGAGAGTGTAACCTTTGGGCCAACAATAAATAATTGAGTACATAAAAGAAATAGAGCATGTAACGCATGTAACTCAAAAATTGTACATGTATAAAACAAGTGCATATCAATATAAAAGCATATAAAACACGAATAAAGAATAGGCATGTAAATCATTTTTGAAAAGTTTTCAAAAATACATGTATAGCTAGGCAACCACTCAACTCAACTATAGGCACAAAACAAACATATGATAGAGTCTAGGTTACTTACACTAGCATATAAATATTAAAAATATTTTTTTAAAAGAGGAGGATGAAATGGTTACCAATACCGATGTAGCCAATCCACTTCTCCAAAACAAGGTGGTTCTCCCACCAAACATCCCTTGAAAGTGATGCATCCAAAAACGTGAAGCTCAAAATGCATCCACCTTAAAGGCACCAAGCCTCTCACGTTTTGTGAGAGCCCACACCTACATCAAACATAAGATGTGAAAATTTTAGTACCCATATTTTCTTTTTGGGTCCATCGGGGTTAGAAACAATAGGAACCCAGACATTTTATTGCAAAATTATAAGAGTTTATTCTATCAAAGCAAAATTTATAAGATGGCCTTTGCGGCCATAATGTGTACATTTGTATACTCTAGAATACATGGATGAATGAATGTACTCTTCATGTGCATGTGTATGCCTTGGGTTATGTGCATGAATGTGTGAAACTTGTTTCTTATGAAATATAGATTCCAACCTATTGTAATTAAATGCACATTGGCTCAAAGCGGAGCCTTAACAATCAGTTTTATTTTTCAAAGCATGAATCTCATTTTTGTCAATAGAAGATGATGGAATAGTAGCATGAGAAACATGGCAAGAATCATTTTCTTTTAGAAATAGAAATCTTTTCTTTTTTCCTTTAAGACAAATTTCTTTTTCAAAAGCTTATTTTCATTTAAAATGGTTTTTTTCCTTTTTCCACAAAATAATTTTCTTTTTAAAAGATTCATTTTTTTTTGAAACACATTCAAATTTATTTTTAAAAGAATCCTTTTCTTTTAACAAAGAAGTATTTTCCTTCTTCAATTTATCATTTTCAATTTTAATAAATCATATTTTTCAAGAAGTTTTTGATAAAAGATGCAAGCTCATCATAAGGCATGTAAATGTCTTCTTCTAGCTTGGATTCAGAATTTGCCTCAAGGGGTTATCCCCTTGGACCATATAACACATGTTGAAAGTAACACGTTTATTATCCGAGTCACTTTCTTTTTCATTTGGCGCTTGTTCTCCTTGAGAGCAAAGAGTGTTCCATACTACAAAAGTCGAATCAAAGTTAGAAAGCCTAGATAATATTCATCATTTAAGGTTAGCTTTAAAGCATGAATAGCTTTAGTATTAGCCTATAGATGCTTGCCATTAACAAAATATGAATGCTTAATGGTTGCAAAATAAATATGAATACGTAGGGCCTTAAGATACATAGACATCTTAACTTTCTAATTTTTGAAGTCAAGAATGTCAAACAAAGGTGTCATGAAATCCATGTGTGTGTACAAATACTGTAATTAGCTAAAATGAGAATCTTTAACTCAAGATT
The DNA here is from genome assembly GCA_038442645.1 of Agave tequilana. Taxonomy (NCBI): domain Eukaryota; kingdom Viridiplantae; phylum Streptophyta; class Magnoliopsida; order Asparagales; family Asparagaceae; genus Agave; species Agave tequilana. The sequence continues at coordinate 3,571 of JAVJIF010027826.1, forward strand.
GCTAGGCCCAAATTAAGAGCACTAAGTTCTGATACCAAATGTAAGTTTTCAAAAATAAATGCATAGCTAGACAACCAATCAACTCAACTATAGACACAAAGCAACATATGATAGAGTTTAGGTTACTTACACTAGCATATAAATAATTAAAAATATTTTTTTAATAGAAGAGGATGAAATGGTTACCAATACCGATGTAGCCAATCCACTTCTCCAAAACAAGTGGTCTTCCCACCAAACATCCCTTGAAAGTGATGCATCCAAAAACGTGAACACTTAGCTCGAAACACAACCACCATAAAGGCACTGATTGGTAGTGAAAAATGCATTTTTATCATAACATTTACCATCACATTTTCATATTTATTCATTTAATTCTGCACATTTATTAATATTTTTGTGATTTATTGTGTGCAGGCCTCGAGTTCTTATTTTTATAAGAAATAAAGCCTAATAAAGCCCAAAAGCCCATATTTGAAGCCCAAGAGTCAAAATGCAAATATCAATTGTCAAAGTGCAATTATGCAAGGGCTAAAGTTGCAATTATTAAAGATGAGGGAAGGATAGAATTCTACCCAACCCTAAACTCTTGCAGGATGAGGATAAAAGCCAAAGAGAGTGCAAAAATAAAAATTCAAAGAATTCGGATTCAGACTGTACATGTTTTAGTGTTTAAATCATAACTTTTGCTACAGTTATGCAAATCCGATGATTCAAGATGCTCCAGAAAGAAGACTTGAAGACCTACAACTCTTATGTTGATAAAACTTTCCAATTCAATCCGTAGATAAGCTGATTTCGGCGATCAACATGAAAGAAGTTGCAGGACAGATTTGAATTTCTGGAGATAAGATCTTTTTGGGAGAGTTGTACTAGGACTCTACATCTTCCAACACCTATAAATATCCCTGCAGATGCAACACAGAGAGTACACAGTCCAGAGGCGAGCAAAGGGCCAAAAGCTAGGTTTAGGTTTTAGGTTAGATTTTATTTTCATTTTGTAAATTTTGTAACTGAGAGTGGAGATGCTTTCATGGAGGAAGGAATCATACTTGTACTGAGGTGACATCGGTGTAAGTTTTTATTTTTCCCCCATTGTTAATAAAAATCTGCTCGAGGTTGGTTTGTTTTTATTCTTGTTTCATTGTTTCTTTATTATCGTTTTATCTTTGTTTTTCTAATCTTGTTCTATGTCATTGTTTCTCTCTGATGACTTGCAATCCGTGAGATCCGATTGCTTCGAGACTGCCTAGCCAACGAAGATCCCTTGATGGCTTATGGCGACGAACATCCTATACGCCATACTTGCAAATCTTCTGAGAAAAAGTAAGTCGTCGCAAAAGGATCGAAGGTAAGTAGGACTGAAGAGGTAGGTGTGTATTTTATAGTCTTTTCCTTTTCTTTTCTTTCTTTTTTGTAGATTAAATCCACATCTTCCACAATTCTTTTCTTCACTTCATTGTAAATACCATCCATTGTAAATACCACTACTAATAATGAAAAGATAAAAAAAAAAGAGATAACTTGCTTAACGCTTCCATCGCAGTCCCTCCCTGAGGATCACGACCCGCATAGCCCTGCTACCGCGGATTAGAACTGAAACTTGCACATCTATTCTTAAAACTAAAATACCATCTTTTGTGTGCAGGAAAATTCAGTCAACAAATTGGCGCCGTTGCCGGGGACAATTAACTCTGAAATTTATTATGAAATTTGGAAATTTGATAGGGTGGAAATACTAAAAAATGATTATATATATATTTAGTGGGTTATGTAAGGAAAATTTCTGGTGGGTTTCACCAAATTATTTGTTATCTTGATTGGGCCGCATTTCGTGGACCAATTAGACCACCTCCGGAACCACCACCCTAAGGTAACTTCCGCCTTCCCTTGTTCTGTTTCATGCATATATGCATTCATTCATACATTGAGGACAATGCATGAGATAAGTGTGGGGGTGAGCTTTACTAACATACTAACATAAGTAGACACTAACAAAATTTGCTAAAAAAAAAAAAAAAATTAAAAAAAAAAATTATTATAAAAAGGACAATATTTTGACTTATTTTTTTTTTGAAAGAAATCTAAGTTAGTTTTAAGGATTAGGAAAATCATGATTAGGATTTCTAAAAACTTGGTCAAAATAAATGAATTGTTTAATTTTTAGGTATAGGAGAGAAATTGAATAAATAATTAGTCTTGATTTTTACCTTAATGAAATGTGCATACCAAATGCATATCTAGCATTCTAAGACAAAGACCTTGTGCCTCATAAAAAAAAAAAAAAGAAGAAAAAAAAATCACCAATTAAGCTGATACATGTGCCTCAAGAAGCATAAGTATTCATGCCTAAAGGTGAGTAAATAAAATAAAATCCTTAGTTTTGGGGCCTAGTTCACTCGAATTTGAGTCCGCGGGGTGTTTTCTCACTTGGTGCCCTAAAGCCAACCGGTTTGGGAGTCATCGACTTTAAGTTCGTTACATGGGTGGATTAGAAAGCCTAAGAAGACTAAGAAAAATAATATATGTATTAACACATCTAATAATCAATTAGTTAGGTATGAGGGCCTCAAGAAGCCTTGATACTTATACGAAAGAAAATTAGATGAGTTATACATGCCAAAAAAAAAAAAAAAATATATAACACATCTAATAGTCAATTAGTTAGGTATGAGGGCCTCAAGAAGCCTTGATACTTACACAAAAGAAAATTAGATGATGTTATAAAAATAATAAAGAGGCATGAGAGTCCAAGTTAAGGAATTCCTAGATTCACAAGGGTGCGTATGACTTTTGGTAACGAAAAAGACTATATTAGAAATTCAATTTTAATCCTTACCTAAAATGAATAACAATTGACTTTATAAAGATTAGGTTTGAAGAATGAATAAAAATGAGGATCCTAAAACTTATAGACTACTTAGTCTCTTCAATAATAATTCAAATATTTTCCTTTTTATGGATTTTGTGGGTGCAATCCGCTGAAAACCCTCACGAGACAACACTCGTCCTCTAGGGTAACCTAGAGGTTTAACGGCTTGTTGCACGTGCTAAGTGCAATCGTGATTCCTACGAAAGTGAGTTAGATTAGATTAACTTTTCATTTCTTTTTTCATTTTCTTTATTTTTACTCGAGGACGAGCAAAAAGATAAGTGTGGGGGTGTGATTGGTAGTGAAAAATGCATTTTTATCATAACATTTACCATCACATTTTCATATTTATTCATTTAATTCTGCACATTTATTAATATTTTGTGATTTATTGTGTGCAGGCCTCGAGTTCTTATTTTTATAAGAAATAAAGCCTAATAAAGCCCAAAAGCCCATATTTGAAGCCCAAGAGTCAAAATGCAAATATCAATTGTCAAAGTGCAATTATGCAAGGGCTAAAGTTGCAATTATTAAAGATGAGGGAAGGATAGAATTCTACCCAACCCTAAACTCTTGCAGGATGAGGATAAAAGCCAAAGAGAGTGCAAAAATAAAAATTCAAAGAATTCGGATTCAGACTGTACATGTTTTAGTGTTTAAATCATAACTTTTGCTACAGTTATGCAAATCCGATGATTCAAGATGCTCCAGAAAGAAGACTTGAAGACCTACAACTCTTATGTTGATAAAACTTTCCAATTCAATCCGTAGATAAGCTGATTTCGGCGATCAACATGAAAGAAGTTGCAGGACAGATTTGAATTTCTGGAGATAAGATCTTTTTGGGAGAGTTGTACTAGGACTCTACATCTTCCAACACCTATAAATATCCCTGCAGATGCAACACAGAGAGTACACAGTCCAGAGGCGAGCAAAGGGCCAAAAGCTAGGGTTTAGGTTTTAGGTTAGATTTTATTTTCATTTTGTAAATTTGTAACTGAGAGTGGAGATGCTTTCATGGAGGAAGGAATCATACTTGTACTGAGGTGACATCGGTGTAAGTTTTTATTTTTCCCCATTGTTAATAAAAATCTGCTCGAGGTTGGTTTGTTTTTATTCTTGTTTCATTGTTTCTTTATTATCGTTTTATCTTTGTTTTTCTAATCTTGTTCTATGTCATTGTTTCTCTCTGATGACTTGCAATCCGTGAGATCCGATTGCTTCGAGACTGCCTAGCCAACGAAGATCCCTTGATGGCTTATGGCGACGAACATCCTATACGCCATACTTGCAAATCTTCTGAGAAAAAGTAAGTCGTCGCAAAAGGATCGAAGGTAAGTAGGACTGAAGAGGTAGGTGTGTATTTTATAGTCTTTTCCTTTTCTTTTCTTTCTTTTTTGTAGATTAAATCCACATCTTCCACAATTCTTTTCTTCACTTCATTGTAAATACCATCCATTGTAAATACCACTACTAATAATGAAAAGATAAAAAAAAAGAGATAACTTGCTTAACGCTTCCATCGCAGTCCCTCCCTGAGGATCACGACCCGCATAGCCCTGCTACCGCGGATTAGAACTGAAACTTGCACATCTATTCTTAAAACTAAAATACCATCTTTTGTGTGCAGGAAAATTCAGTCAACAGGCACCAAACCTCTCACGTTTTGTGAGAGTCTACACCTACATCAAATATAAGAGGTGGGAATTTTGGTACCCATTTTTCATAATAGTAACCCAGACATTTTTAGTTGCAAAATTATAAGAGTTTATTCTATCAAAGCAAAATTTTACAAGATGGCCTTTTGTGGCCACAATGTGCACATTTGTACACTCTAACATACATGGATGAATGAGTGTAATCTTGATCTTCATGTGTATGTCTGGGTTATGTGCATGAATGTGTGAAACTTGTTTCTTGTGAAACATAGATTCCAACCTGTTGTGATTAAATGCACATTGGCTCAAAACGGAGCCCAAACAATCAATTTTATTTTTCAAAGTATGAATCTCATTTTTGTCAATAGAAGATGATGGAATAGTAGCATGAGAAATATGACAAGAATTATTTTTTTTAGAAATAGAAATCTTTTATTTTCCTTAAAAGAATTTTCTTTTTCCAAAGCATGTTTTCATTTAAAATAGTTTCTTTTTCATTTTCTACCAAAATAATTTTATTTTTAAAAGATTCATTTTCTTTTGAAACACATTCAAATTTATTTATAAAAGAATCCTTTTCCTTTAATAAAGAAGTATTTTCTTTCTTCAACATATTATTTCCAAATTTTAATAAATCATATTTTTCAAGAAGTTTTTGACAAAAAGATGCAAGCTCATTATAAGGCATGTCAATATCTTCTTCTAACTCAGATTCAGAATTTACCTAAAGGGGTTATCCTCTTGGACCATATAGCACATGTTGAAAGTAGCACTTCCATCATCCGAGTCACTCTCTTTTTCATTTGGTGCTTGTTCCCCAAGAGAGTAAAGAGTGTTCCATACTACAGAAGCCGAATCAAAGTTAGAAATCGTAGATAAATATTCATCATTTAAGGTTAGTTTTAAAGCATGAATGGCTTTAGTATTAGCCTCTAGATGCTTGCCACTAACTAAATATGAATGCTTAATGGTGGCAAGATAAACATGAATACTTAGGGCCTTAAGATACATAGACATCTTAACTTTCTATTTTGGAAGTCAAGAATGTCAAATAAGGGAGGTGTCATGAAATCCATGTGTGTGTACAAATACTGTGATTAGCTAAAATGAGAATCTTTAACTCAAGATTGTTAGACCCAAATCAAGAGCACTAAGCTCTGATACCAATTGTAAGTCATCTAGAAGAGAGTGAATAAGTGACTAGCTCATCTAATGATAAATTAATGCAGAATTAAAAACTAATTATGCAAACTATATAAACACACTTTGTATACCCAAAGAGTGAAGCCGAATTCCCGGTAAAGGGATCTGAACTTATCCTTAAGATTCCTTTAGACTGAGAGTTGAGGTGCTACTTTAGCACTTGGTTTGATACAAGTGTGCCCACGAGCACAATGACAATATCAAGCATGTAAGAATAAAATCAATACAAGAGCATGCAAGATATTAAAGCAACCTAAGTATGTATATCAATAAAGCGCAAGTATATCAAGCATGTGAGAATGTAAACAAAACAATAAGATATATAAACACTAGTGAGAGATAAGCAATCGCAAACATGGGAGATTTGTTTCGAGATTCGAGCAAGTTGCTCTACGTTCCCACCTTCACCACTATGAAGAATTTTCACTATAATCGATCCCGTAAGATCACTCGGTGCCGCAACACCTTCACGAGCTCCCTTAAAAACTCTTGGAATCGCAAGTCCCTCACTTGTTCCCGTCAGAACAATACACTACAGGAACCCGCATGTTCGCCGAGACCGCAACCTCCAACTCTTTCTTAATACAAAGTAGAACACTTTGTGACCACTTCTTGATCATACACAAATACTCTCACAACAAGAATCCTCTAAGATAAATATGGCTATGAAAAACTCAAGCTTGTGTGAAAAAACTAGATAGATTGGAAATAAAAAACTTAAGAAAAAACTTTTGAAAACTAAGAGAATCACTCTTGATAAACTCTCTTTCGATATGACAATGAAGCTCTAAAAACATGTTGGAAAAACTCTATTGAAGATGGGAAAATAAGCTCTTGAAAAACTTGTGTAAAACTCACCCAAAAATTTCATATTTATAGGCCACGAAAAACTAGCCGTTATGGTTCAAAAACTGCCAAAAATGGCTTGTCGGTGACTATCGGTCGACCGACCAATGGTCAAATTTTTGACCATTGGAGAGTGTCGGTCGACCAGGCGGTCGACCGACCACAGACCCGAACTATGTAATAGGTCAACTTTGAGCATAGTTTTGAGGCTTAAAACGTTAGAATTTGGAAAATGTATATATGCAAAATTTGTAGATTTTGAAGTCTTCTTTCTAATGCAACTTAAATCAAATCAATATCATTTAAGAATCGAACGTTATCAGTAAAATACTAAAAAATGTCAAATCAGAAACTGTAAACTATTTTCAGAACAAGAACAAACTTCAACCCAATATTTAACATCTTTAACACTTGAATCAAAAAATAACTATTGAGTAAGAAATGTAGCCCTGAAAGTTATCTTTAAAATGCAATTTAAATCATATTGATTGAATATAAAAAAAAGTTAATGCTATAAAATTATAAGTGTGATGAACAGATCCGCAAAACGGTGAGCCGCCCAGTCGACCGAGAAAACCCGAGAGCTTTGCAAACTCAGTCAGTCGACCGGTCGGTCGGCCAAACTCAACTACGATCAATCGGTCAGTCGACTGAGGTCAAGTCTCATGGACTTGTGCACGTTTTGTGCACGTCGGTCGACCGCCGGTCAACTGCTAGCAACCCAAAAAAACAATTTTAACAACATTTTACAATACATCTTAAATTTCATAAAATCTCCATAAAATCTACAAAAATAAGTTCATTGAAATACTTTAAAGTGTAAATATGTGTGATAAAAAATCAATACATATTACAAACATGTGAACTATTTTCGAGGCATAGAATTTAAAGCTTAAAACAGAAATCGTTTTTTTCGAAAATCAAAGTTTTGTTTGCGTATGAGAGCTTGAGCAATCCACAACTAATCTATCCTTTACATTTTATCTAAAAGTAAAATCTTCGTACTTACAAACATGACACAAATCTTGAAAATCTTCTCTTGAAAATCTTCTTCTCCATCTTGACTTGGTCCAAAACATGATCCAAAGAGCTAGACTCCTTTTGAGTACTTGATGCGATCTTGAAGCGCGAGCTCTTGAATCAACACGTGCTAACTTCAAAACTTGACTTTCAATCTTTTGTTGAAGCTAAACACCAATATCTTGGTAGATTATCTGAAACTAAATTAACACAAGATCATTAGTACTATAACTATACGAGTTAATCATCATTAAAACTAGAATGATGGGTCTTTGGGCTAACAGTGATGCTATCACCTTCTCATGTCTAGCAAGCCTCAGTCTTGTTGGACACCATTGCCTTGCTCTTGTAGGGATTCCCAGGAGTCTGATTCATTCTTCTTCCCAGTGTGAAGAGGATGGTGTACGGTCAGAGAGGAGAAGGTCTTCCACAAGAGGAGCCTCCATTTTTGTGAAGGAACCTCCTGATTATCTTTTCTATGATTTTGAAATCACCTAAATGGGGGTGAATAGGTGAAGGCTATACTAAGTGATAAATAATGCGGATTAAAAACTATAAATAATGCGGATTAAAAACTAATTAACAATAAGCAACAATAATAAAAAGACTTGCAAGAGAGTATACAAATAATAGAGCAAGTAAAAAAGATATAGAGTTTAGATATAGGTGGACAATCGCAAACACGAGAATATGTTTCGAGGTTCGAGCCACTGCTCGATGTCCCCGCCTTCAACATGATGAAGGATTTCCACTATGCTTGATCCCACTGGATCGTCAATACAAGTTCTCATTAGAACTCTTTGGACACACTTGTCCTCTCTCATGGTGCCGCAACACCAACTAGGAGCTCACTAGCTAGCCTGAGGCCGCAACCTCTACAACTTCTCAATATGAAGAAAACAGTGATCAAAACTTGACCACAAATAATGGCTCACTTGCACAACCCTACAACCAAGATGAGGAGTTGCAAATTTTGAGATTGTGTAGTGCACAAATCTAGAAGAGAAGTAGAGGAAGGCTTCAAGCTAAAAGGATTGGAAATTTGGCTTAATGAAAACATTTTGCTAAAAGGCTAAACTTTTGAAAACTTTTGATCTTAATCTTGTAAATCTTGTGTTTTAATTGTAGAACACTCCCTCTATTTATAGGGGATGAAAACTGGGTTAAAAAGGCCAAGAGATTCGTTGGGAGAAGCCCCAACAAAAAGACAAACCAGAATATAGCCGTTACAGCTTAGTCAGCAGAGTTTTCAGCTTCCCGTCGACCGGGCCGGTCGATCGCCAACGGTCGGAAATCCAACCGTTGGGAACGCGGTCGACCGGACGTTCGACCGTGAAACCCAAACAGAGAGTTATACTCTTTGTCGGTCGACCAGTACGGTCGACCGGGAAAATCAGAGAGCACTGCTCTTGCTCTCGGTCGACCGGTCGATCGACCGATGTGCACACATGCACAGTGGTGCATGTCGTCGACCACCCGGTCAAACGACAGAGCAGTTCTGCTCTGCCATCGATCGACCGGACTAGGCCAAAAGTCAGATTTTTGAAAACTTTTTGAAGTCTAAATTTTTCGATAAAAATTCTCTAGATGGTGATTGGAGTTCATTTTTGCATCATTTTCCACTTCCATATCATGCTTTCTGTGAATAAAAATAAGGTTTTTATTGCTTTTTTCTCTCATTTTCAGGTCCACCATTAATGGAGAGGAAGGCCCATAATCAAGGAATTTTCAAGGTATTAATGGGATTAATTAAAGAGCCAAATGAAAAAGCCCAAAGAGAAGCCCAGCTCTGGAGTCGTCCACGAATATCCCCAGCTTTCTAGAAGATCCAGCGTCGCAAACAGACTGTAACAAACCGGCAACAGAAATCGTTGGCGCAACGGCCAATATTCTGCTGCGAAAACGCGGCTCTGGCCGCGGATCCGCGGTAAGCATCTGGCCGTTGAGCCAGCGTTTGATCCCACGGCCAAGATTTGAGTGCCTTGTGATTGTTATTCATTTTTGCATATTTTACCACATCCATACCATGCATATTGTAAATAAAAATGTGATTTTTTAATCTTTTTCTCTCTATTTTTGCAGGTCCATATTCTAATAGAGAAAAGGCCCAAAATCCCTTTAATTATCAAGAATTAAAGGAAAATAAATCAAAGCCCAAAAGAAAGCCAAAGGTTGAGGCCAGGATCAGGAGATATCCACGCGCCAGCTCAGACTTCCAGAAGGTCCACGTGGCTAACAACCTACGAGAAAATCGCAACAGAAATCTCGGCCTCAACGGCCAAGATTCTGCCACATATCCACGGCAACTGCCGCGATTTTGCGGCAGTTACAAGGCCATTGAGCCCGAGATTCTCTCCAACAACCTGGGTTCTAGAGGCTTCTCTCTGAGGCTATAAATATACCACCAAGGCCTTCACAAAAGAGAGAGGAGAGAGGAGAGAGGAGAGATTAGAGGATAGAGCTTGTATTTTGTAGGTTTTTTCTCTAGGATTTTTGTTGCTCTAGTTCTTCTTCTTCCTCCTAGAAATTCTGCAAGAGAGAGATTGTGAGAGAGAGAGAGCTTGTGTAAATCAAGGTATGACAACTTGTGAAGCAAGGTTTAATCCAATCTCCTTTCTCTACTTGAGCATTTTCTAGTACTTTACTTGCATTCTTTCATTCAAGCTTTACTTTCATTGCACTCTTTTTCATGAATTGCTTTTCTTTTCTTGTAATGGCTAGTAGCTAACTTCTTCTAACATGACTAGCTAACAACTAATCTTGCTTAACTTCTAACTCTTGGGTGAATGCAAATTCTTCATCTTGCAATTGTTGAGTCTTCTTCATCCCCGATGGGTTACTTTCATTCTTGGCAAGCTCTTGTTGTAATTCTCCATATGATTCATGTGTGCCTCATTTAGAGCCTTGTCTTTAGAACAAGTGCCTTGATGGAACATGGAGATGGATCACCAACCATATGCTATTTGTTGTACAACTTCTTTACTTCAATTAATGAATGTTGTATCTTCTTCCTTAGCATCCCTTGAGTGGCAACTCTTTTGATTCCACCATTGAAAGTCTATCTTGAAGGCCTATGACATCAATGAGGCTACAAGACAATTCCAAGAAGATCACCCGTCAATCAAGTGGGAAAGTAATTAGACCAACACGCAAGACAAACATATGCCGATGAATCAACAGGAGGCAAGCATCACCCTAACGGAGATTAGTAAGTTAGCAAGTTAGTAATGTTAGCTAGTCATGGCCTTTCTCGTCTAAAAGTCTTCTACAAGTTTTCATTCTTTTAGTATTAATTCCAAAGCAAATCTTGTCTTCGATTCTTTTCATTTTATTTCCATAGTTTTCATTTCATGTACAAACCAACCACCAATTCTTTCATTCTTTTCCATGTCTTTTGCATTCTTTTAAAACAAAGAAGAACTTTCATTTTCTATCTTCACATTAAACCGTAAAGCTTCCATCGTGAGCTCTCCTTGTGGATTCGACCCGTATAGCTTGTGCTACTAGAGTGATTTGGAAAGCATACATCAATCATTTTAAATACATTGTGGAGTGATCAAGCACCGAAGGTTGACTCTAAACCTTCTCTCTTGTGTTGAATATCTGTGCAATCTAGACTCCACTATCCTTTTCCGATCAAATTTTTGGCGCCGTTGCTGGGGAGAGCAACGGTTTTTGATTTCAAGTGAAGAACTAAACGAATTTTCTTCTCTGTTGCAGGTTACAGGTGAAGAAACAGGAAAATTTGCATTGCAGTGACATATAAGTGGCTCTGGGCTTCTGCTCTTGAAAGCAGAAACCAGTTGCCCTCTGAATTGCCGCGACTCCACGGCCAATGCCGCGGATCCGCGGCAAGGAGGAGTGAACTACTGACCAAATTTCTGCAGGGTTGCTTGCTCTGCAAAATACAGCTGCTGCAATACTTAAATTCTTGTATGCTTCACCTTATGCCTGCTAATAATCAACAGTAAAAAATTGGTTGCAAAGTTAAAAATTGATTAGACATTTGCATTTCTAGGCACGTGTCCTTTCAATTCATTTACTTTTACTGTTGAAGAGTGCTGGAGCAAGGTACGTGCGCATTGCATATTGACTAGGACTCACTCCTTGTTTGATTTTTATAGCTTTGAGTGGACCTTGTTTGTTTATATCGTACACTTGCACCAAACTGATTTTAAGGGCACCACCCATAAATAAGATAAGGTGGGGGATTTCATCACCCTTTCCTTGGCCCAAAAATCATTTTCCAAGCATTCACAATCCCAAGCTTGTAATAAAATTTGATAGACGTTGGCCCTAGGGACATCCGGACTCACTTAGGAGATTATCCTAAGGGGAAAAAGTGTTGGAAATTGACTTTTGCAAAATCAGTGTCTAGGAAAGGGATTGAGGGCCGAAAGCCCGAAGGTTGGTGGTTACTTAATTAAGGAACGTCTTTGACGGAAAACCTCCCAACAACCTTGCCCTGACCTGGCTGATTAGCTTGTGGTCAAAGTCTACACTAAACCTCCCGTGGATAGTCTAATCAGTTAGGAGTCGTCTAGGTCCAGGAATCCTAGATAGCTTGGATTGATTTTTCTTTTATTGTTTGTTATTTTCATTTTTTGTTTTTCGTTGGTGTGATCGGTGCACGTTGTTTGTGACTGTATATGCAAGAGTGGTTCTGTGATCCAAATTCTGCGAGACTTGTTAGACTTTCTACACTTGCACAACCACTTGACACAATGGGAAACAACGTTTCACTTCAAGATCGATTCTATCCAATTCGCACCTCCCTTCCATCGTGCATTCTTCTTCCTGAACCAAATGGAAATCACTTCAAGCTGAAACCGCAATTCATTAATACACTTCCCCGATTTCATGGTCTAGAGTCTGAGGACGCGTACTTCTTCATTCAAGAGTTTGAAGAAGTATGTTTAATGATGAGAATTTTCCAGTTGACCGAGGATGCTGTTAGGTTACGGTTCATACCGTTTGCACTTAAGGACATTGCTAAGAAATGGCTTTACAATCTTCCCGTCAGTTCAATATCTTCATGGGATGATTTTGTAAAAGACTTTCTTAAGAAATTCTATCCCATCCACAAAACAGCCCTCATGCGAAAAAATATCATGCAATTCAAGCAGGAATCACACGAACCGTTCTGGAAGTATTTTGAGCGTTTCAAAGATCTTCTAGCCTTATGTCCTCATCACGGCATAGAGAAATGGCGTCAGTGCCAAATTATCTATGACAGACTTGACTATCAAACGAAAACACTCCTTGAATCCATGGGCCAAGGGGAATTTTTGAAGAAAGATGAGAATCAGGGGTGGGATCTCTTTGAAGCCTTAGCTGAGAAAACGATTCAGTGGGAGTCATGCCCTGATAAACCCACTTCCACCACTTCCAGAACTGGTATGCACTCCATAGAATCCTCTATAGTTGCGGAAGCCAAGATCACACAATTGATGAAGAGGATAGAACTGCTTGAGTCAAGGGAAAATTCTGTGGTCAATCAGGTCAACCCATCACCTCTGATCAAACCAGGTTGCACCTACTGTCATGATCTCAACCATGTTTTTGAGGAGTGTCCTTTGTATCAGCCCCAATCATATCAGGAGAACACGAATGCAGCTTTTACCAGACCCCCTCACAATCCATACTCCAACACATACAATTCGGGATGGCGAAACCATCCAAATTTTTTGTGGAGTCAGTCTGGTCTTGAGCATCATAGGCCACCAATTCCACATCCATATAATGCTCAGTCTCACCCATCCAGTTTCAGTCGTAATGCACCAAATTTTCATCCATCTCAAAGTCCACCACAGTCACAACCTTATCAAAGTCCACCACACTACCAATCACAATTCCAGTCTCCATATCATCAACATCCACCCCAGAATGATTCAGAAATATCGGAGTTGAGGAAAATGTTAGAAACCTTTACAAAGAACTATCATCAGGATATGAATAAAGTTCAGGTCCAAATTGGGCAATTGGCAAATTCAGTAAATGAGAGACAAAAAGGACTGTTACCAAGCCAGCCATTGCCAAATCCCAAACATGAAGACACGGGCCCAAGTCATTATCATGCTATTCATACCCTGAGATCTGGAAAACAGATAGACAATAAGGTTTCTAGTCATTCATCTCATCCAGTACCAAAGCCAACACCTCCTGTCCTAATGCAACCAGCTTCTGACAAACCATCCTCTAGTACAGAGCCATCCACTTCAAAAGCCAAGGGTAAAGAAAAGGTAGATGAGCAACCTTATAAGCCTAGTGTACCATTTCCAAATAGGCTTACAAATCACAAGTCAAATGCTCACATGGAGAAGATAAAAGAAATGTTCAACAAGGTCCAAATCAATGTCCCTCTTCTTGATGCCATACAACAAGTGCCATCATATGCCAAATTCTTGAAGGAAATGTGCACTAAGAAGAGGAAAACACAAGTCCCTAAGAAAGTCTTCCTAGCATCAACCATCAGCGAGTTGCTCACTGGCCCAACTCCTGTAAAATACAAAGACCCAGGGAGCCCCACCATTTCATGCATCATAGGACAGACTACCATCAATAGGGCACTACTTGATTTGGGGGCCAGCATCAATCTCTTACCTTTGTCTGTGTACCAACAATTAGGGTTAGGCGATCTTCTCCCGACCCAAATGACCATACAATTGGCTGATCGTTCTGTCAAGAGACCCAAGGGGGAAATTCACGATGTCCTTGTCAAAGTTGGGGAATTCATTTATCCTGTTGATTTTGTAGTCCTTGAGACACAACTTGTGTCTAATTCCAATCAAAGGGCTCAAATTCCTGTCATTTTGGGATGACCATTCCTGGCTACTGCAAATGTCATCATCAATTGCCGGAATGGATCAATGAGGTTAACCTTTGGTAACATGACTCATGAACTGAATGTCTCCACACACAGCCTCGTAAAACAAAAGATCAAACATTTGAGGTTAGCTTTATTAGAGACAATTGTGAGGAAAAGGGAAAGATGTGTCACAAGTTTGTGATTCTCTTGAAGTGGAAAATCCTTTTATCCGAGTACCCTTTCCAAAGGGGAAAGTTGATTTGGATATTTTCACTTTCAATGTATCCCAAGAGGATATAGTTCAAGAACCTCCAATTGACATATCCTTGAAGACCTTTTCGCTGATGAGCTCATGTGTCTGGATGAGCCAACTCGGGGTAGGTTAACTGATTGCACACTTCCTAAGGAAAATGTTGACCTGAGTTTTGAAGAATTGTATGGAGAGGAGCTAAAATTCCTTAACATTGGAAGTAATGAGATTCAAAGTGAAAGTGGTGACAAGGAATTTTTTAGTGAACAATGTGGTAGAAGGAGGATGAATGACAACAAACAATTGAATCTGGAAACACCTAGGGCTAAGAAAATAATTCAATACGTTTCCCAACTAAGCCCGCGCAAACAAACACACTGGAACGATGGGAAACGGGCCAGAGGAAAACGACCAATGAAAAGCCTAGGTAATGGTCACACTTGTATATATTCCTTGTAAATAATTTTTTGCACTTTTTTGTAAATAAAAAAAAAACTTTACCTATTTCATGCATCATTTTTATCTTGCATACATTGGGGACAATGCATGAGATAGGTATGGGGGGGGGTAGATTCTAACCTAGGATTTTTCATTTTCTTTTTAGGCTTTTTATTTTATTTTTAGGATTTTCATTTTCTTTTTAGGTTTTTATTTTCTTTTTATTTATTTATTTTCTTAGTAGATTTTCAATTTTCTTTTAGATTTTACTTTTTCTTTTAGAAAAATAAAAAAAAAGAGAAAAAATTAAAAAAAATAAGGAAATTCTTGATCCATGTTTAAAGAATCAAGCTTGAATTTAGGGATTAAGGAAGCTCTTAACTAAGATTTCTAATTATAAGTTGAAAAGAGGAGTTTTGTCAGATTTTTAGGTTAAGTAATAAAGGATAAGAAAGATTACTAGATTTTAATTCTTTCTTTAGGATATATACATTAAACATATTGAAGGATTAATCATAGACTTTGTGACTTTATTTACATATATATATATAATAAAAAAAATATATAAAAAAAATATGTATATAAATAAATAATAAATACTTAGCCACTAATTAAGCTGGTTAGTCGTGCCTCAAGAAGCATTGCCAATCACGCCTAAAGGTGGTTAAGTCCTTAAATTCCTTCGTGGCCTAGTTTACTCGAGTCCTCGAACCCGAGGGATGTTTTCTCATCTGGTGCCCTAAGACCGACTGGTTTGGGAGTCATCGGTAAGAGGCTCGTTACAAGGGTAAATTAGAAAGCCTAAGGATGCTAAGGAAATGTAAATAAATAAATATTGTATATAAAAAAAAAAGAAAAAAAAGAAAAAATGTTATATATATTAGTAAATAAATGAACTTAGTCTAAGAAAGATCCTTCATATTTATAGATGTATATATCCTAGGATTGATGCAAAATCCGATTTTTGATCTTTTCCCTAAAAACTTAACCTAAGATGAAAACAAAACTCCAAATAGACGCTTATAAGAGGAATGACAAGTTTAGGGTAACCTGAAACCTATAACTTAAGTGAGAATCTTTAAAACATGGATCAAAATTTTCACTAACCCTTTTATTTTTCTTTATGGATTTTGTGGGTGCAATCCGCTGAAAACCCTCAGGAGACAACACTCCTCCTCTAGGGTAACCTAGAGGTTTAACGGCTTGTTGCACGTGCTCAGTGCAATCGTGTCACCTACGAAAGTGGTATAATAATCTAGTTAGGATTTTCTTTTTCTTTCTTTTTTGCTCGAGGACGAGCAAAAGCTAGGTATTGGGGTGTGATTGTTATTCATTTTTGCATATTTTACCACATCCATACCATGCATATTGTAAATAAAAATGTGATTTTTTAATCTTTTTCTCTCTATTTTTGCAGGTCCATATTCTAATAGAGAAAAGGCCAAAATCCCTTTAATTATCAAGAATTAAAGGAAAATAAATCAAAGCCCAAAAGAAAGCCCAAAGGTTGAGGCCAGGATCAGGAGATATCCACGCGCCAGCTCAGACTTCCAGAAGGTCCACGTGGCTAACAACCTACGAGAAAATCGCAACAGAAATCTCAGCCTCAACGGCCAAGATTCTGCCGCATATCCACAGCAACTGTCGCGATTCTGCGGCAGTTACAAGGCCGTTGAGCCCGAGATTCTCTCCAACAACCTGGGTTCTAGAGGCTTCTCTCTGAGGTTATAAATACACCACCAAGGCCTTCGCAAAAGAGAGAGGAGAGAGGAGAGAGGAGAGAGGAGAGATTAGAGGATAGAGCTTGTATTTTGTAGGTTTTTCTCTAGGATTTTGTTGTTCTAGTTCTTCTTCTTCCTCCTAGAAATTCTGCAAGAGAGAGATTGTGAGAGAGAGAGAGAGCTTGTGTAAATCAAGGTGTGACAACTTGTGAAGTAAGGTTTAATCCAATCTCCTTTCTCTACTTGAGCATTTTCTAGTACTTTACTTGCATTCTTTCATTCAAGCTTTACTTTGATTGCACTCTTTTTCATGAATTGCTTTTCTTTTCTTGTAATGGCTAGTAGCTAACTTCTTCTAACATGACTAGCTAACAACTAATCTTGCTTAACTTCTAACTCTTGGGTGAATGCAAATTCTTCATCTTGCAATTGTTGAGTCTTCTTCATCCCCGATGGGTTACTTTCATTCTTGGCAAGCTCTTGTTGTAATTCTCCATATGATTCATGTGTGCCTCATTTAGAGCCTTGTCTTTAGAACAAGTGCCTTGATGGAACATGGAGATGGATCACCAACCATATGCTATTTGTTGTACAACTTCTTTACTTCAATTAATGAATGTTGTATCTTCTTCCTTAGCATCCCTTGAGTGGCAACTCTTTTGATTCCACCATTGAAAGTCTATCTTGAAGGCCTATGACATCAATGAGGCTACAAGACAATTCCAAGAAGATCACCCGTCAATCAAGTGGGAAAGTAATTAGACCAACACGCAAGACAAACATATGCCGATGAATCAACAAGAGGCAAGCATCACCCTAACGGAGATTAGTAAGTTAGCAAGTTAGTAATGTTAGCTAGTCATGACCTTTCTCATCTAAAAGTCTTCTACAAGTTTTCATTCTTTTAGTATTAATTCCAAAGCAAATCTTGTCTTCGATTCTTTTCATTTTATTTCCATAGTTTTCATTTCATGTACAAACCAACCACCAATTCTTTCATTTCTTTTTCCATGTCTTTTGCATTCTTTTAAAACAAGGAAGAACTTTCATTTTCTATCTTCACATTAAACCGTAAAGCTTCCATCGTGAGCTCTCCTTGTGGATTCGACCCGTATAGCTTGTGCTACTACGGTGATTTGGAAAGGATACATCAATCATTTTAAATACATTGTGGAGTGATCAAGCACCTAAGGTTGACTCTAAACCTTCTCTCTTGTGTTGAATATCTGTGCAATTTAGACTCCTCTATTCTTTCCCGATCACCTTATCCTCTGGAGCCTATAAATAGACCCCTAGGGCCTCTGCGAAAAAAGGAGGAGAGAATAGGAGAGAAGAGCTTGTATTTTTGAGAGAATTGTAGGGATTTTCTCTAGCTTCCTTTAGTGCTCTTGTAATCTTCTTTCTCCTTCTAGAATTCTGCAAAGAGAGAGAGAGAGAGAGAGAGAGAGAGAGAGAGAGAGTGAGTGAGTGTGAGATCTTGTAATTGAAGTGGTGACAACTTGAACGCAAGAATTGATCCATTTATCTTCTCATCTTTACTAATTCTAGTGCTTTACTTTCTTCAAGCTTTAACTTCCATTGCATTTTCTTCTACTATGAATTGTTGTGTTCTTTTCATTTCAATGTCTACTAACTCTCTAACATGACTAGCTAACCACTAACTTTACTAACTTCTAACTCTTGGGTGATTGCTAATTCATGTGATTCATTGGATGCTTCTATTGTGATCTTGTAATTTCAAGTCTCTATTATCCCCAATGAAGATGAGTTACTTTAATTCTTGGCAAATGCTTGTTTTCATTCCATATGATTCATGTGAGCCTCATTTAGAGCCTTGTCTTTAGAACAAGTGCCTTGATGGAATATAGAGATGGAGCACCTAACTATGCTATTTGTTATACAATTTTCTTACTTCAATGCTAACTCGAGTATGGCTTTGAATGACTAATGAATCTTGTATCTTCTTCCTTAGCATTCCCTTGAGTGACACTCCTTGATTCCACCATTGAAAATCTATCTCGGGAGCCAATGAATCAATGAGGCTACAAGACAAGCCGAGAAGATCACTCATCCTCCAAGTGGGAAAGTATTTGACCAAACAAGCAAGACAAACATTTGCCGATGAATCAACATGAGGCATGCATCACCCTATGAGATTAGTAAGTTAGTAATTAGAAGGGTTAGCTAGTTATGGTTTCTTCTATCTAAAGTCTTTTCAAGGTTTTGCTTCTCCAGTTTTCTTTCCAAGCTAGTAAAGTTTTCCAAGTTCTTTTCACTTTACTTATCATCCTTTTCCTTTTTATGCAACAAAATCCACAAAGAATTTTTCCTCTCTTTTTCATGTCATTTTGTTTTTGTTGAACATTGAAGAACTCTCGTTTTCTTTCTTTAAAAACTCAACCGTAAAGCTTTCATCGCAAGCTCTCTCTGAGGATCGACCCGTAATAGCTCATACTACTACGGTGATTCGGAAGGAGTAAAGAAAAATTGTGAATATATTTTTGGAGTTTTTGAGCATCACTACGAGCATCGAAGGTTGACTATAAACCCTCTTTCTCTGAATATTAGTACATTCCTGCCTTCCGAACAAAAATTTTTAGCGCCGTTGCTGGGGAGAGCAACGGTTTTTATTTGAGTTAAGAACTAAACGAATTTTCTTCTCTGTCGAAGGTTACAGGTTGAAGAAATAGGAGACAAAGCACTGCAGTAACATATAAGTGTCTTGGGCCTCTGTTCAAGAAAGCAGAGACCAAGTACCCTCTGATTTGCCACGTTTTCTCGGCCAAAGCCGCGGAACCGCGACAAAGAGGAGTTGACTACTAACTGGTTTTGTGCAGGGTTGCTTGCTCTGCAAAAATACAGCTGCTGCAAATCTAATTTCTTGTATGCTCTCACCAGGATCCTGCTAATAATCAACAGTAAAATATTTGTTGAAAAGTTTAAAAATTGATTAGACATTTGCATTTTTAGGCACGTGTCTTTTCAATTCATTTACTTTACTGTTGAAGAGAGCTGGAGCAAGGTACGTTTGCATTGCATTTAGAATAGGACTCACTTCTTGGTTGATTTACGTCGCTTTGAGTGAACCTTGTTTGCATATATTGTACACTTGCACAAAATTGATCTTAAGGGCATCACCCAATAAACAAGATAAGGTGGGAATTTCATCACCCTTTCCTTGGCCCAAAAATCATCATCCAAGCACTCACAATCCCAAGCTTTTTAATAAAATCTGATAGACGTTGGCCCTAGGGACATCCGGACTTAGTAGGAGATCAGCTGAAGTTGGAAATTGTTTTTGATTTATACTCCAGTCAAATCAGTGTCTAAGGTTGGGGATTAAGAGGTTAAGCCTCGAAGATACCGTGGTTTGGCGTAATTAAGGCCCGTTGCTTACGCACGGATACCTCCCACCGTATTTTGCCCCTACCTGGCTGCTGTGGTCTGACTCGAATAATAACCTTCTTTGGTTCATCGAACAGTTAGGAGTCGTCTAGGTCCAGGTATCCTAGATAGTTTGTGATTGATTTTTCTTTTCTTGATTGTTATTTTCATTTTTTCGCTTGTGTGATCGGTGAACGTTGATTGTGTATGCAAGAGTGGTATCGGGATCCAGATTCTGCAAGACTTGTTAGAATTTCTACACTTGTCACAAACACCACCACCTGACACAATCCCAATCATGGCAAACAACACTTCGCTTCAAGATAAGTTCTACCCGATCCACACTTCACTTCCATCATGCATTCTTCTCCCTGTGACCAATGGAAATAATTTTGATCTGAAGCCACAATTTATAAACACACTTCCGCGATTTCATGGCCTAGAATCTGAGGATGCATATTTCTTCATTTGTGATTTTGAAGAAGTATGTGTGATGATGAGAATTTCCCAATTAACTGAGTACGCTGTTAGACTAAGGTTCATACCCTTCGCATTGAAAGATATAGCTAAGAAATGGCTTTACAATCTTCCCGCCAGTTCGATTTCTTCATGGGATGATTTTGTAAAAGTCTTTCTTAAAAAGTTTTATCCCATTCACAAAATAGCCCTCATGAGAAAGAACATTATGCAATTCAAGCAGGAATCCAAAGAACCGTTCTGGAAATATTTCGAACGCTTCAAAGACTTACTAGCCCTATGTCCTCATCACAGCATAGAGAAGTGGAGGCAGTGCCAAATTCTCTATGACGGACTTGATTACCAAACAAAGACACTCCTTGAAACCATGTGCCAAGGGGAATTTTTAAAGAAAGATGTGAATCAGGGGTGGGATCTCTTTGAAGCCTTACCTGAAAAAACAATTCAGTGGGAGTCATGCCCAGATAAACCCACTCCCACCACTTTCAGAACCGGTATGCATTCGATAGAATCCTCCATAGCTGCCGAGGCTAAAATAACACAATTAATGAAGAGGATAGAACTGCTTGAATTAAGGAAACCTACTGCTGTGAACCAGGTCAACCCATCACCTGTGGTCAACCTGGGTTGTACCTATTGCCATGATATCAACCATCTGTTCGAAGGGTGTCCTGTTTACCAGTCTCAAATGTATCAGGAAAACACGAATGCCGCATACACTAGACCCAACTACAATCCATACTCCAAAACGTACAATCCGGGATGGCGAAACCATCCAAATTTTTCTGGAGTCAGTCTGGTCCTGAGCAACCTAGGCAACCATTTTCACATCAATATCCTGCTCAGTTACATCAACCCAGTTTCCACCAGAATCCACCACATTTCCAAACAAACTTCCAGCCTACATATCAGCAACATCCACCACAAATCATCCAGACAAAAGAATGACAGATTTGGAAAAAATGATAGAAACCCTATCCAAAACCTAAGCTTCAATGATGACCAATCACCACCAGGATATGAACAAATTACAGGTCCAGATAGGGCAATTGACTAATTCTTTGAATGAGAGACAGAAAGGAATGCTACCGAGTCAGCTATTGCCTAATCCAAAAAATCACTTCCCTCTGCATGAAGTTGAAGACATGGACCCCAGTCAATGCAATACTGTTCATATTCTAAGATCCGGGAAGCGGGTAGATAATAAGGTTTCAAATCAACCTACCAAATCAGTGTTAAAATCAACACCTCCTGTTCAAGTGCAACCAACTCAAGACAATCCATCATCCAGTTCACAACCATCAACTTCTAAATCCAAAGAGAAAGAAAAGACTGATGAGCAACCATACAAGCCTATTGTACCATTTCCAAATAGGCTAGCAAACCAAAAGTTGAATGCTCACATGGAGAAGATCAGAGAAATGTTCAATCAAGTCCAAATCAATGTACCTCTTCTTGATGCCATACAACAAGTTCCATCATATGCCAAATTTTTAAAGGAAATGTGCACAAAGAAGAGGAAAGCAAATGTCCCAAAGAAAGTCTTCCTAGCTTCAAACATTAGCGAGTTGCTCACTGGGCCGATTCCTGTAAAGTATAAGGACCCAGGGAGCCTAACCATCTCTTGTATCATAGGACAGACTACTATCAATAGGGCATTACTTGATTTGGGAGCCTGTATCAATCTTCTTCCCTATTCTGTGTATCAGCAACTAGGGTTAGGCGACCTCCGTCCGACCAAAGTTACGATACAACTGGCCGATCACTCTATAAAGATTCCTAAGGGGGAGATTACAGATGTTTTAATATGGGTCAAGGAATTCATTTACCCCGTAGACTTTGTTGATCTTGAAACACAACCTGTACATAATCACAGAGCTCAGACACCTGTCATTC
Source organism: Agave tequilana (assembly GCA_038442645.1). Taxonomy (NCBI): domain Eukaryota; kingdom Viridiplantae; phylum Streptophyta; class Magnoliopsida; order Asparagales; family Asparagaceae; genus Agave; species Agave tequilana. Next base: position 26,144 of record JAVJIF010027826.1, read on the forward strand.
TCGGACGCCCTTTCCTAGCCACCGTAAATGCGATCATCATTTGTAGGAATGGCTCATGCGTCTAACCTTCGGAGATATGACAAAAAAGATGATGTTTTCCACCTGGGAAAACAACCTCAGGATTTGGATAATGATTCTTTTGAAGTGAACTTAATAGAAGGTTTAACAAGTGAACATAATGAGGAGGTTGAGTATGAGTCCGAAGAAGAATTTGAGTTGGAGTCTGATGACTTCAACGTTGATCAGATTGTTGAGTCCAATGTAGAATGGGCCACTAATACCACCCCTATTCTTCCCTTGCACCAAGAACAACCATTGATAGATCCTGTCCCTTCTTCTGAGCTTAAGGTTCTTCCCAACCATCTCAAGTACCAGTACTTGGAAGAGAAGGAAGCTTTTCCCGTTATCATTGCATCCCATCTCACGAAGCAACAAGAAGAGGATCTTCTTACTGTGTTAAGAGAGAATCGAGAAGCCATTGGTTAGACCATGGCTGACATCAAGGGGATTAGTCCTTCCATAGTTCAACACCGGATTCATTTGACGGAGGATGCTAAGCCAAAACGAGACCCACAGCGTAGACTGAACCCAATCATGCAGGAGGCTGTTAGAGCTGAGATCTTGAAGTTGTTAGACAATGAGATTATCTATCCCATATCCGATAGCCAATGGGTAAGTCCAGTCCACGCTGTACCAAAGAAAGCAGGAATTACTGTGGTGGAAAATGAGAAGAAAGAGTTGGTACAAACACGACTTCCAACGAAGTTCGAGTTTGTATCGATTACCGAAAGTTGAACACTGCCACACGTAAAGACCACTTTCCCCTTCCGTTCATTGACCAAATGCTCGAGAGATTAGCGGGACATGAGTACTACTGTTTCTTGGATGGATATTCAGGATATAATCAAATCCCTATTGCTCCCGAGGATCAAGACAAAACCACCTTCACCTGTCCCTTTGGAACATTTGCATACCGAAGAATACCCTTCGGCCTATGCAATGCTCCCGCAACGTTTCAACGTTGCATGCTGAGCCTTTTTTCAGACATGGTGGAGAAATTCTTGGAAATTTTCATGGATGATTTCAATTTATGGCGATTCCTTTGAACAATGCTTGTACCATCTTAAGTTGGTTCTACAACGCTGCATGGAGAAAAACTTGCCACTTAACTGGGAGAAGTGTCACTTTATGGTCAAGCAAGGAATCGTTATGGGGCACAAAGTTTCACATAAAGGAATTGAGGTTGACAAGTCTAAAGTGGAAGTTATAACGAAGCTCCCTGAGCCAACATGCTTAAAGGACATTCGATCATTTTTAGGGCATGCCGGATTCTATAGACGATTTATTCAAGGGTTTAGCAAAATTGCTAGACCTTTGACAAATCTCTTAGGAAAGGATGTACCCTTTAAATTCGATGAAGAATGTCAACAAGCCTGGGAGGAGCTTAAGTGTAGACTTGTCTCAGCACCTATCATTTCTGCGCCTGATTGGACCAAGCCATTCGAGATTATGCGTGATGCCTCGGATTTTGCTATCGGCGCTGTTCTAGGGCAGCGTATTGATACTAGGCAACACGTAATCTATTATGCTAGCAGAACGCTGAATGAAGCCTAACACAATTATACTACTACTGAAAAGGAATTTTTGGCTGTTGTCTTTGCGTTGGAGAAATTTTGCCAATACCTGCTAGGGTCCAGGACGACTATTTTCACCGATCACTCCACCCTAAAATACTTAATGCAAAAGAAGGATGCTAAGGAAAGACTTATTCGATGGATACTTCTTTTGCAAGAGTTTGATCTGGAAATCAAGGATAAAAAGGGCGTTGAGAATGTGGTAGCTGATCATTTGTCAAGAATCCCCAATGTACCAAAGGAAAAAATACCCATAAATGATGATTTCCCTGACGAACACATTTTTATAATGTGTGGAGAGCCCTGGTATGCTGACATAGCAAATTACCTTGCAACCGGGCGAACACCTTCCAATTGGTCAGGCCAGGACAAACACCGTTTCATGAGTCAAATGCGGTTCTTCTTTTGGGATGAACCGTATCTATTCAAATATTGTCCTGACCAGATAATACGAAGGTGTCTTCCTGAGGATGAACATCAGAGTGTCTTGATATTCTGTCACAAGCTAGCTTGCGGTGGACATTTTGGTCCACGAAAAACTGCTGTGAAAGTACTTCAGAGTGGATGGCCCACTCTCTTTAAGGATGCATATACTTTCTGCAAGCTATGTGACAGGTGTCAAATGACGAGTCGAATTACATGAAAAGACATGATGCCCCTTACACCCATCTTGGAGGTCAAAATTTTTGATCTGTGGGACATCAACTTTATGGGACCCTTTCCTCTGTTCTATGGCAACTAATACATTTTGGTAGCTGTAGATTATGTTTCCAAATGGGCTAAAGCAGTTCCAACAAGGACAAATGACAACCAAGTTGTCATCAAGTTTTTACGAGAAAATATCATCTCTCGCTTCGGAGCCCCCCGTGCGATAATAAGTGACAATGGGAGTCATTTCTGCAATCGGGTTTTTGAAGCCCTAATGCGCAAATACTCTATTTCTCACAAATTATTCACGGCATACCATCCTCAGACTAATGGGCAAGTGGAAGTCACTAATAGACAAATAAAACTCATATTGGAAAAACCGTTGGACAGAATCATAAAGATTGGTCCATCAAACTCACTGATACCTTATGGGCATACATGACTGCTTACAAGACTGTCCTCGGTATGTCTCCATATCGAGTTGTATTTGGAAAACCTTGCCACTTGCCTGTGGAGTTGGAACACCAGGCTATGTGGGCTATAAAGCAGCTGAACTTAGATTTGGATAAAGCCGGTGCCTTGAGGAAATTGCAAATATCCGAGCTAGAAGAGCTAAGAAATGAGGCATATGACAACGCTCGGAGAGCAAAATACAGAACCAAGCTCTTTCATGATAAATCCATTCACCGGAAAATTTTTATCTCAGGACAAAAGGTTCTGTTATACAACTCAAGACTCCACCTCTTCCCTGGTAAATTGAAAACCAGGTGGTCAGGGCCATACGTTGTGCAAAAAGTCTTCTCACACGGTGCCATTGAGATTCTTGATCCAAAAAATGGCAATAAATTCACTATGAACGGTCAACGCTTGAAGCTATTTTTTACCACTGAATTTGTGTCACAAGAAATTCATGAACTGGGTCTTTGTGACCCAGTCTATATGTGACCATCTCATTTGTACATTTTCCCTGATTTCCCTGCATATCACTTTGGGACCCCTTTTTGTAAATAATAAAAATAAAAAAATAATAAAAGAAAAAAAATAAAAAAATAATAATTTAAAAAAAAAATTGGACTTTGGTGCTACATGGCACAAAGAGTTCTCTCTCTTTATGAATCCCTTTTAAAATCAACCTAGGGTTGTAAATATCCAACTCAACCTAGGGTCATATTGGGACTTCAACTCTTTCAAGCTCCCTATAAATTTCATCTACCCTGAACCTCTCCCCTCAACCTCAAACGCATCTCAGATCTGAAACAACCTCTTCAAGCGCCGCCCCCTCAAAATTTCTCCTCCACAAACCTCTGCTTTGTGCCGCGTTTTCTCTGGAAAAGCCGCGATTCCGCGGCCTTCTGGGCTCTGTTGGTGCGCCGCCACAGTCTGTTACAGTCGCGCTTCCCTGCTATTGGCCGATCCAGTGGCAAATCATCTGAATTCTCGATCCAGTGCCCTCTGCAAATCGGATTTGATTTCCCCCACGTATTTCGGGGGTGGTTTGCTTTTCAATCTTCCGATCTCTTGTGTTGTTCTACAATTTTAGCATGGCACCATCTTTGTTTGCTGAGAAAGATTATTCCACAATATTTAGTGATAACAATGGGTATGGGCACATTTTTATTGATAGGATCCGTGCTTGGGATTGGTACTCTCTTGTGTATGATAATTCTAATAATGATGCATTTTATTGCCCTGAATTAGTGTCATCATTTTACACTTCCATTGATCATGCATCGGTAAATTTCAACACGTACCAATTCGCGGTTCATATGCCCCTAGGTGACATTTTCTTCACACTTCCTCTCCTTGAGGAACTGACTCACGTCCCTTGTTACCCACAACACAGCGACCCCCTTTCACTCATTGACTACATGTCCATTATGGGGGCCCGCTGTACCGAACAAGACCGAGGGCTCAAGGCCAGTACCACCTTCCGTAATGTGCATTGCGTTGGACGATGGATCCAACGCAATATTCTGGGACTGGACTACACCACTTCTTTCAACCGCCCTGTGTTGCAAATAATTCACGACCTTATGACTAGGAAGCACACGGTCTGCATAAACAAGACATCTTCCATTCCATCATTGCCAACTCCTCACGCTCCCGTGGTGCTAAACATTCACACGCCATTCTGATTACACGTCTATGTAGGACTTTCCTACCTGACGCTGTATTTGACGCATATGACCGAGTGTTTGTCGCCCACGAGAGGGCCACTAGTGCCTATAACAGTTGCTTACAGGCGGTCTGGACCCCTAGTGTCCAGCCCGAGGATGTGCCAGTGGAGTCCTCTTCTGAGGAAAGTCTAGAGGAAGAAGATGAGCCGGCATTTTGGCACCAGGACCCCTCTACAGACTCACGTGCATTCATGTCCACCATTTGGCGGCGCATGAAGAAAATTTCCGGGGACAAGTTCGGCTGAGGAAACGAGTGGAGGAGCAATCATCTAGATTAGACCGTATTGAGGACGGTCTTCGGCGATCACAGTCGGCTGAACCCAGCACCACCGCTGGTCCAAAACGACGACAAGGGTGACACTGTTCCTTTACCTATTTCATGCATATTTTATCTTGCATACATTGGGGACAATGCATGAGATAGGTATGGGGGTTAGATACTTAGGATTTTTATTTTTCTTTTTAGATTTTTCATTTTCTTTTTAGGATTTTTATTTTCTTTTTCATTTTCTTTTAGATTTTTCATTTTCTTTTAGGATTTTTCATTTTCTTTTAGAAAAAAACTATAAGAAAAAAAGAAAATTTTGATCCATTTTTAAAGAATCAAACTTGATTCTAGGGATTAAGGAAACTCTTAACTAAGATTTCTTAATATAAGTCGAAAAGAGGAGTTTTGTTAGATTTTTAGGTTAAGTAAAAAAGGATAAGAAAGATAGCTAGATTTTAATTCTTTCTTTAGGATATATACATTAAACATATTGAGGGATTAATCAAAGACTTAGTTATTCTATTTATACATATATAAAAAAAAGTATAAATAAATAAATAAAATAATTACTTAGCCACTAATTAAGCTGGTTAGCTGTGCTTTAAGAAGCATGGCCAGTCACGCCTAAAGGTGGTTAAGTCCTTAGTATTCGTGGCCTAGTTTACTCGAGTCCTTAAACCTTAGGGATGTATCTTCATCTGGTGCCCTAAGACCGACTGGTTTGGGAGTCATCGGTGAGAGGCTCGTTACATGGGTAAATTAGAAAGCCTAAGGAAGCTAAGGAGGTGTAAATAAATAAATAAATAGATTAATAAATACATTGATTACTAAATAAAATAATATATTGTATTTATCAGTAAATAAATGAACTTTAGTCTAAGAAAAATCCTTCATATTTGTAGATGTATATATACTAGGTTTGATGCAAAATCCGGTCTTCGCTCTATTCCTTAAAAACTTAACCTAAGTTGAAGACAAAACTCTAAATAGACACTTATAAAAAGAATGACGAGTTTAGGGTAACCCGAAACCTATAGATCAAGTAAAATTCTTGAAAAACATGGATCATAAATTTTTTCACTAACATTTTTTTTCTTTTTGGATTTTGTGGGTGCAATCCGCTGAAAACCCTCAGGAGACAACACTCCTCCTCTAGGGTAACTTAGAGGTTTAACGGCTTGTTGCACGTGCTCAGTGCAATCGTGACACCTACGAAAGTGGTTCAATAATTTAGCTAGGATTTTTTCTCTTTTTCTTTTTGCTCGGGGACGAGCAAAAGCTAGGTATGGGGGTGTGATTGGAGTTCATTTTTGCATCATTTTTCACTTCCATATCATGCTTTATGTAAATAAAAATAAGGTTTTTATTGCTTTTTTCTTTCATTTTTCAGGTCCACCATTAATGAAGAGGAAGGCCCATAATCAAGGAATTTTCAAGGTATTAATGGGATTAATTAAAGAGCCAAATGAAAAAGCCCAAAGAGAAGCCCAACTCTGGAGTCGTCCACGAATATCCCCAGCTTTCTAGAAGATCCAGCGTGGCAAACAGACTGTAACAAACCGGCAACAGAAATCGTTGGCAGAACGGCCAAGATTCTACCGCGGAAACGCGGCTCTGGCCGCGGATCCGCGGCAAGCATCTGGCCGTTGAGCTAGCGTTTGATCCCACGGCCAAGATTTGAGGGCCTCATCCTCTGGAGCCTATAAATAGACCCCTAGGGCCTCTGCGAAAAAGGGAGGAGAGAATAGGAGAGAAGAGCTTGTATTTTTGAGAGAATTGTAGGAATTTTCTCTAGCTTCCTTTAGTGCTCTTGTAATCTTCTTTCTCCTTCTAGAATTCTGCAAAGAGAGAGAGAGAGAGAGAGTGAGTGTGAGATCTTGTAATTGAAGTGGTGACAACTTGAATGCAAGGATTGATCCATTTATCTTCTCATCTTTATTAATTCTAGTGCTTTACTTTCTTGTGCTTTACTTTCTTCAAGCTTTAACTTCCATTGCATTTTCTTCTACTATGAATTGTTGTGTTCTTTTCATTTCAATGTCTACCTAACTCTCTAACATGACTAGCTAACCACTAACTTTACTAACTTCTAACTTTTGGGTGATTGCTAATTCATGTGATTCATTGGATGCTTCTATTGTGATCTTGTAATTTCAAGTCTCTATTATCCCCAATGAAGATGAGTTACTTTAATTCTTGGCAAACGCTTGTTTTCATTCCATATGATTCATGTGAGCCTCATTTAGAGCCTTGTCTTTAGAACAAGTGTCTTGATGGAACATGGAGATGGAGCACCTAACTATGCTATTTGTTGTACAATTTTCTTACTTCAATGCTAACTCGAGTATGGCTTTGAATGACTAATGAATCTTGTATCTTCTTCCTTAGCATTCCCTTGAGTGACACTCCTTGATTCCACCATTGAAAATCTATCTCGGGAGCCGATGAATCAATGAGGCTACAAGACAAGCCGAGAAGATCACTCATCCTCCAAGTGGGAAAGTATTTGTCCAAACAAGCAAGACAAACCTTTGCCAGTGAATCAACATGAGGCATGCATCACCCTATGAGATTAGTAAGTTAGTAAATTAGAAGAGTTAGCTAGTCATGGTTTCTTCTATCTAAAGTCTTTTCAAGGTTTTCCTTCTCCAGTTTTCTTTCCAGCTAGTAAAGTTTTCCAAGTTCTTTTCACTTTACTTACCATCCTTTTCCATTTTATGCAACAAAATCCACAACGAATTTTTCCTCTCTTTTCCATGTCATTTTGTTTTTGTTGAACATAGAAGAACTCTCGTTTTCTTTCTTTAAAAACTCAACCGTAAAGTTTCCATCGCAAGCTCTCCCTGAGGATCGACCCGTAATAGCTCATACTACTACGGTGATTCGGAAGGAGTAAAGAAAAATTGTGAATACATTTTTGAAGTTTTTGAGCATCACTACGAGCATCGAAGATTGACTATAAACCCTCTTTCTCCGAATATTAGTACATTCCTGCCTTCCGAACAGATGGGTATATACAAAATAGAGTTCTAGGGCTTATAAAGACCAGGGCGTGATCATAGATCAACACCAAAAATATTTGAACTATATTTTGTTAAAAATTCTTTTTCTAAACTTAAAAACCGTTTTTCCAAAAACTTGTTTTTTTCCAAAAATCGAATTTTCCAAACTTCATTTTTCTAAAACTTGATAAGAAATTTTGTAATAAAATTTTGTTTGAAAGCATGAAGCAATATCAAATATGTGTGTGTGGCAATCCCAATGTTATCAACCTCTATCATCTCGGTTTTGACAAATAGACTATAAATCCTAACTAAGAAGAAAAATGCAAAGATACAAATCTTGTATAGTCTTCTCAAGTTGTTTGATTGATCCTTAAGCGTTTCTAGTGTGCTCGTCTCTGGGATCTAAATCCTCGCGGCTTCCAAATGTGAGTCTTGTGTAGAAGCCGTCAATCAACCTATGTTTTTACCTGAAACTTATTTAAATAACTTTGTTAAATCCTAACTTCATATGTTTTGTAATCATCAAAACTTAGGGCTAATGGCCTTTGGGCCAACAATCTCCCCCTTTTTGATGATGACAAAACATATGGAGTTATTACAAATATTTTGGTTGAAGACTTCAAGTGAAGCTCCCCTTTAATATATGCATATAAGAGAATATGATATAAAGATCTAAATACATAACAAGGGCATATATATGATATGATAATAAGCACATACGCCAACCATCTATGCATATCAAAGATACAGAAAAATAAAAATGTATACATATATGGTTACCTCCATCCATCCATAAATACCTCCATCCTCCAAAATAGATGATTGGGTCAATAATAGCGTAAACACAATATACAACCAATCACATATGCCAACTGGGGATAAGAAAGATAACTGGCATAACATACTAAAAAAAATGTCCAAACAAGATAGGAGGTACATGCCAACCTCAAAACCATATAACATAACACATGTCCACAAACACCAAACACAAAATGTGTCCAAATACATGTAGAAAAACAACAACCCAAAATAACACAGAAATAAATAAATAACTCCCCAAATATCTCTCCCCCTTTTTGACATCATCAAAAGGGGTCAAGGCTGCCGAAAATCAGTGTCCTCCGGGGAAGCAGGTCGCGGAGATGCAGTAGGAGGAGGAGCCCATGCGGCGAATGGAGGGCCGGAAGCAGGAAGAGGCTGAGCACGACCCTGAGGAGTAGGAGCCGACCAATCAAATCTGTTGTAGATTCTCCGATACAAGTTTGCATAAAGCGCATGGAGTCACATATATAGTTGAGGTCGTTGTCCAGTCGGTGCTTCAGCTGCTGATAGGATGCGGCGATCTCAGCTGAAATCTCCTGGCGATGCGCAGTCATCTCAGCAGAGATATGTTGGTGATGCTCTCGAATCTGAGTGGATAAGGCAAGATAGGGGTCGAAAGGAGCAGAAGAGCCAGAAGAGGATCTAGGCACAGCAGGAAAGATAGGCTGTGTCTGAGGAGCAGGAGGACGCTCCCGAGCACGCATCCTCTTGGAGAGGGTGCTGTTAATATCTACTGACGGTTCATAGGACCGTTCAGAGGACAGATCAAATTTTAACTATTTTAATAAATGGGTGATGAGCATCCCAAACGGCAAGTGCCGGTTTAGGACTAGAAGATGATCAGAAAGCATGCAGTCGATGATAAGCTTAGGGATGTTAATTCTAATGCCTTTCAGAAGGCAATAGATGATAAGAGGAGCAGAACCCCAGCATGACTATACTCTCCTGATTTTGACAGGAGATTATAGAACACGATCTTAGCCAAGACCTTGGCGGTGAGAGTATAATACTTCACCTCCTCGTTTCTAACTAAGCCAGGGTTGTCACATCATGAAGCAGGGTAGATGCGGTTTGGGCAGACTCACCGTCAGGATACTCAAAATCATGTAGATCGAAGTTATAAATGTCTACCCCCTCACAGGAGAGGTGTAGGTGACGTGCAAATTGTTGAAGAGAGATGTCTATATCTCTACCCATGACTCTAGATTTAAGGTGATTATGTGAAAATGAAAGATTGGAATAAAAGTAGCGCGCCAATTCAGGATAAACATTTTCCTTAATGGTGACAAATTCTTCTAATGAACTGGATCTTAAAATATTGGCAAGGTTGAGGTGCTCAAAATCACCGAGCACTACAGTCCTACCAGATATAACATTTTTGGCACAAATTAAGGAGTACCGATGTGATGCATTTGGTGAAACAAAGGAGTTGGTGGATGATTCAGGGGTTTTCCCCTTTTCAGAACGGGTTCTTTTAGACATAATAGATGAATAATCAAGATGAATGCACGATCTAAGCAAGAAAGATAAGGAATTAAGCAAGGAAAAATTGAAAGATCTAAAGGAAAAGCTTATACCTTGAAATCACCTGAAAAACAAGAGAAATCCTCAAGAAGGAGAGTAGATCTGGAGCCTGAAACAACGTATCCCAATTTTCGTAGAATTAATTAGAGGTGTGGAGAGTTAGAGAGGGTTTGGAATTGATTTAGGGTTGAGAGATGAGGAGAGAAGAGAGGTTGGAGGCGCTGGTTATGAGAGATGAGGAGTTAGGGCTTTATATAAACGGGTAAAAAAAACAGGATACCCGAATCCCGGTCGACCGCCCGGTCGACCGGCTTCGGGCAGAAATAAACTATTTCTGTTCCAGACTGGATTGGTCGATCGGGTCGGTCTACCGGGCCTATGCTAGGCCAGATCGGTCGACCGGGCCAGTCGACCGGCATAACTAAAAACCAGAAAATAAACAGTTTTTTAAATAGGGTTTTTTTAATTTTATTTTCTTTTAACCAGAAAATATATCTTTATTGTAAAATCATAAAAATGATGTTGAAATCAATTGAAATCTTTCTTGGTATGAAAAACTCAATAAAAAATTTATTTTCATTTTTAGTGATTATTATTAATATTTATATCTCTATATATTTATTAAGCGATAAATAAGAGATGTTGAAGCCAAATACCCCGTTAAGGGTTCTGAACTTCTCCTCGAAATTCCTCTAGATAAGAGTTGAGGCGCGCAATTGCCATCTCTATTTATTTACTTAATAAGATTAAATAAATTTTTATTATAAAACTTCATTTTAACAAAATCTTGATATATGAACAAATAACATATGACAAAGAAACATGAATATATTCTCAATCATGGCAAAGATACAAACAAATGGATATGCAAGTTTACATATGTAAGGCACATTATCACAAAAATGTAACTAGCAATCCTATGCATATAAGAAGAAATTTTTATATGGAGAAGTTACCAAACCATAGGTATTCTCCAAAATGGGTGCCTCTTCGATAGTGATGCAAGCGACGATGTGTTCGTTGAGCGTTGATGCATCCACCACCCGGGCACCATCTCCCCCTAAGTCTTGGAGGAGGACGACCCACCTGCATCAATGAAATTTGTTGTGTTTTTGGGTACCCAAATCTTTTTGGGTCCTATAGAGTTAGTGTTTTCTCGAACCCAAACATTTTTATTTGACAAGTTTAGCATAGCATAACAAAATTTAGCTAAATGGCCTTTGCGGCCACAATGTGTACAAGTATAAATTCTACCATACATAAATGCATGCTTGTGTGTGTGCATGCTTGTGTGAGTTTGAAGCATGATGATGAGTGTGTTTCCCTTGGGATATTCCTTTAGGAAACCTAGATGCAAATTTAGTCATGTCAAAAGCACATTTCTTTGAAGTTGTATCCAAAACTTCAATACGTTTTTGGATTTCTAAAAATTCATTTTTATTACAAGTAGAAATAGGGCTTTTTCCTTTACAAGATATTTTGTATTTTCAAAATCCTTTTTCATTTTCTCAAAAGAATTTGATAATTCATTTTTCTCTTTTAAAACAAGCTCAAATTTATTCTTTAGGGAATCATTTTCCTTTTTCAATTTTTTATTTTGAGCAAGTGATATTTCATACCTACTTTGTAATTCTTCAAAAAAATGAGCAAGTTCATTGATTGAGGCTAAACTTGCACACAAAATACGAGATTTTAGAACTTATAATAAAAATGTGCAAGTGCTCAATTCTTCCGCGATAGCAAGTGGCTATGCGGGTCGTGATCCACAAGGAGGGTTTTGCGATAGAAGCGTTTACGTTCTTTATTGAAATCTTTGTGAAAATCAAACAAGAGTTCTTCTCTGTTTTTAGTTAAGAAAATAAGAAAAGAGAGTTATGTTAAAGGTTAAAAGAAAATGAGAGATGAAGAAGGTGGGAAAAAAATCAGAAAACGGCGAAAGCGACTATGTACAAATGATTATTTACAAGGAAGTGAAAAGAAAGTGAATATGTACATATGAGTCGAAAAATAATGATTTGGAGGAGGTGGTGATCTATACTAAAGAAATAAAAGAAAAGAAAGAAAGAAGAGTGAAGAAATACTTACCTAGTTTTGATTGATGACTTACTTGAAAACCTTTGCATGTTCTACCTTTGTTTAGGAGGCGTTCAACGCATAGATCATAAGCCCGAGCTCAGTCCCCGTTCGCATTATATCATCAAGTCTAGCACAAGCATGAAGTGATACGTCTTGAGGAGGAGAACGCCTTCATGAACTATCGTTGGCACTCACATAACATCGTTATACTTGTGCTATGGAATTCACTTGTAAACTCAACAAAAAACAACTAGGTAAAGTAGAAGAGGAAGACGAAAACAAAAGAAAATGAAAGCAAAGCAGAACATACAAATGTTACCTTTTATTGCTTGAAACGATGAAAGAAAGGAGGAGGGTACATCAGTGTCACTCTCAACATATGCCTCTCTCTCTCTTACTTACATGAATCATCATCTAACCTAAGCTTACATACAATTTACATAACAAGAAAAGAAAAACCTAAACTAAGAATTGAAAAACTAGTTTAAATCCTAACTCTGCATTGGCGTCCCATTTTCAGCGCAAGTACAGGCCTTTTATAGGCATAAACCCAACAACCAGGATCCCGGGGAGATCGGGGAGCAAACGCTCCCCCTAACTCCCCAACAATGCCGCAGAAACGTGGCTTTTGCCGCGTTTCCGCGGCTAGGGTGTGGCCAGGTGGCCACACCCTATTGGTGGGTCGCGCTGGTTTGGCCTTCTGACTTTATCTGGAGTTAGTTTTGCAGTTTGAGTCCCAGATTCTGACGAAATGGCCTTGGATTCTTGGCTTTAACCGATCGATTCTGAGAGAATTCTTCTCAACCGGTTTTTCACCTCTTGATTTTGCCCTGATTTACTTAGTGCGAATTAATTCTGATTTAATTCAGAATTTTGGTGGGCTTTGGGCTCATTTCTGTTCATCTCCTTAAAGATTGGGCCTGCAAATAAATTAAACAATTAATTAGGACAATGCAGGCTTTTATTCTATAATAAGTATGGACATATGATATTAAATATGCAACATTAGCAACCAATCACACCCCCATATCTATCTTTTGCTCGTCCCCGAGCAAAACAACTAAACTATACTAAGGATTATTAGACCACTTTTGCAGGTCACGCGATTGCACTGAGCATGTGTAACAAGCCGTTAAACCTCTAAGTTTCCCCTAGAGGACGAGTTTTGTCTCGTGAGGGTTTTCAGCGGATTACACCCACAAAATCCATAAAGAAAGAGAAATAAAGAGTTAGTATTTTCGAAAAGCATTTTGAAAGAGAAAAATATTTGAAATATAATTGTAAGATCTAAGCAATCTATAAGTTATAGTAAAACCGAATTTTTCATTCCTAAACTTAGTCTCTATTCAAAAATTTGTTATCAATCAAAGTAAGGAGTCAAATTGTACTTCTCATCTAGTCAATTACTTTACCCTAAGTCATATGCACCTTGTGAATGTGAAAATTTTGACTAAGGGTTCATTAACTCTAACTCTTATGCCTTATTTATTTATATATACTTTTTTTTGTATGTGGTATTATTCCTTAGTTCTATTAGGCTTTCTAATCTGCCCATGTAACGAGCCTTTAATCGATGACTCCCAAACCAAACGGTCTTAGGGCACCAGGTGAGAAAACACCCCAAGGACTTAAGGACTCGAGCAAATAAGGCCACAAAACTAAGGATTTTATTATATGGACCTCTTTTAGGCGTGAATACTTATGCTTTATTAGGCACAAATACCCAGCTTAATCAGAGGATATATCTTCTTTCTCAAACTTATCTAATCATCTTTCGCATAAATACTAAGGCTTGCTTAGGCCAAAGTACCTAGCTAATCAATAATTAGATTTGTTTATATTTTTTTCTTTTTCTTTTTTTCCAAACTTATCTAATTATCTTTCGCATAAATACTAAGGCTTGCTTAGGCCAAAGCACCTAGCTAATCAATAATTAGATTTGTTTATATTTTTTTATATATATATTTTTTATAAGGCATAAGAATCTTTGTTTTTGAACCCTAAGTGTGTAAGTGTATGAGGTGTGCATACTTCATCAAGGTAAAGATCAAGACTAAATTACTTTGACAAATTATCTTCCTAACCCTTAAAATCAAACAAATAATCATATTTTGACCAAGTATAAGAAATCCGAATTTAGATTTTCCTATTCCTTAAAATTAACTTAATTTCTTACAAAAATATGTCAAAATATTATTTCTATTTTCAAAAAGTTTTTAATAAAAAAGAAAACCTAAGCTATGTTAGACCCTCCCCCACACCTATTTCATGCATTGTCCTCACTGTATGAATTAATGCATAGATGCATGAAAAAGAAGAAAGGGAAGGAAAGTGTTACCTTAAGGTGGTGGTTCCGGTGGTGGTCTGATTGGTCCACGAAACGCGGCCCAATCGACTTTTTGTGGGTCTCGGAGGAACCCACCAGAAATTTCTCTAATATAACCCATTAAAAAGATGTATCCATAAAGGATCTTTATTAAATATTTAACCCCATCTAATTTTCATATTCCATAATTAATTTCGGAGTCAAATTTGTCAACCACCTCGTCCCAGAAAGGAGTATGAAATGGTAGAATGAATGACTTGGACTCAGGAAGTACAGGAACTAATACCGACTCAGGAAGGTAACTTAAGTCAAGTAAAGGTTCAAGAGTCGAAATTGGTTCAGGAATAGGGTCCAAGTCAAGAAGTTGAACTCAAGTCCACATGTATTTTCCAACAATGGAATGTGACCTAATATGGGTGATTCCAGTTCAGGAATGATAGGTGGAGAAATCAAAACTGACTCTAAAATATTACTCAAGTTTGGTAACACAACAGGAGTCAATATTGATTCAGAAAGTTGAACTGGATCACAGATTTGAGAATCTAGGTCACATATCTCATTGAGTTCAATATCAAAAAATTGAGAACTTGTCAATTTGTCAATAGGACTTTCAAAATTGTATAATTGGTCAAGTTCAATATGATCCTCAAAGACGGGGGATTCAATTTCATGATGAATAGGCACAGGATCCAACGTTGACTCGGGGAAAAGATCGAAATCTGGTGAAGATACCGGAGTCATAATCGAATCAGGAAGTAGAATTGAATCACTAAGTTGGGGTTCAGGATCATATTCATTTTCAAGTTCTATTTCAGGAAAAGGAAAACTCGCTAAACTGTCAATATCTTTTTCAAAATTTGGAGTTTGGGCAAGTTCAAATGGTTGTTCTGAAATGGAATCTTGATTTCCAAAACTACATGACTCTTCGGCTCTAACAGAATGGTTAGTGACATCAGAACTGGTCCAACGGTGAGAACGTAGAGATTTGACCATCATATCTATGTCACGATTACGAGTGTTTTGAGCCTGAGTCATGGCTTTAAGCATCTTTTCATAGTTGATAGTTTCATTGTTTTGATGAAAAGATGAAGAATTGTCTTGGAAGTGGTAGTGAAATTGTGAGTCCATCAGATTTTGGGATTTGTGTTTGGACTCACGCATACTCATTTCCAAAATTGATGGTTTCTTATTTTGGACGGGTGGAACTGAGTATGACTCTTGAAAATATTGTGGACTAGGTGGAGAAGGAGGACAAGTTGGTTGATAATTATGCTCGGGGGAGGTGAATCCCCACTGACTCTGTGAAGAGTGGAATTCGTTATGGAAATTATAGTTATTAGATGGGGGACTGATCGTGGGCGGAACTAGCACTCAAAAATGCGTATTATGTAAAATCGATGAAAAGGTCGAATGTGCGCTAATGTACCCTCGATACTTCCGTTATAGCATTGGTTTAACGGGTCGTATCCACAGGGAATAGAAGCATTGACAGTCTCTATTCACGTCAGTTGTTAACACTTCTTCTTTGTTGAAAGAATGAAAAAGAAAGTGAAAAAGAAAAGAAAATGAAATCCAGAATGTGGTAGGTGAGGAGAACGATGAAAACGTCGATGTAAAAACCAAGAAGATGGAACAAAGGTAAACTAAGAGGATGGTGAAAACATCGATAGACAAATAGTAAAAGAAGCTTGGAAATTGTTTCTAAAACAAAAGAAAAGAAACTCATTGCTACTAACTACTAAGTGCTCCACTAACCATGCTAACCTCTTCGAGATAGTTGCCTAACATTTTGATCCTTGGCCATCACAATCCTTGGCTCCAAGAGACGGTACAAAGCATGGCTCATGGATGGTTCATCACATTCAAAACATTGCATCAAGAACAAGCTAATACAAGCATCAGTCATTACACTACTAGCATGAAATAAAAGAGCATGAAATAAAAGAGAGTTAGCTTGGTTAGCAAGTTAGCAAGTTAGCAAGTTAGATGTTAGAACCCATCATCTTTGGCCATCAATGGCTCTTGCAAGAACAAGGCCTTGTAGAGGCAACCCGATTCATGTGGATTATCAAGTAAGTGGTTAAATGGTTAGTGGTTAGTAGTTAGATTGCCATGAGATGAAAAAGTTAGCAAGAAATCATGTAGAAGGTGAAGGAGATTACATTGGAAGAGAAAGGAGGCATCTTTACATAGAGTGTCACTCTCTATTACATCAATCCCTTGCTTTCTCTCTCTAGAAATCACTCAGCCCTACTACAATGATCTAAGAAAAAGAAATGAAAATACAAGAAATGAAGAACGCTCACCTACACTACTCCTAAAATCTGCACCTACTCCTAAAAACGAAAACTGCTTGCGTTTTGGCCTCTGCAGGTGCTATTTATAGGCAAAAGACCCTTCCAGAAGACGAGACGGGGCCACACGTCGAAAATCGACGCGTGGCTTCACAGCTTTGCCTCGGATCCGCAAGGATTGCCGCGGATCCGCGGCAATACCAGGGACTTAGGTCCCTGGTTTTGGTCCGTGGCTCCGTCTGGCTTCGAGAATGTTCAGGGTATATCCCGTTTCTGGTACTTTCGCCCGAATATTCGTCTGACAGCGCAGGAGGCTAGATTCGATGTATCTTCTAGATAATCCATTGCTTGGCCTCCAAGTAATGCGGGATTAATTACCATAAATTGGGAAGAATTAGGCTCTTATTCCATCTTTGCCCTTGGACTTTAGATCTACCTGCAATTAAGACCAAAACACAGTTTAGACCGACAATTTATTCATAAATCTGTGAGAGAATGCGACATAATAATGCAGAATTGTAGACTAATCAGGGACATGGGTTATATTGATTCGGATAAGACCAATCCGGCACACTAGGTTGGTTAAAGTCATGATATGCCAGGTTGGTAATATCCGAAAATGAACTCGGTGTGTAATATGGATTATTATTGAAGTTGAAAAAATTATTATTATAAGCCATATCACACAATACAAACAAAAAAAGAAAATACAAATAAGCAAACAAATAAAGAGAGAAAAAAAATTCTAAACTAAGTTAGGGTAGACCTAGACCTAGACGACTCCTAACTGGTTAGACTGTCCACGGGAGGTTTAATGTAGACTTTGACCACAAGCTAATCAGCCAGGTCAGGGCAAGGTTGGTGGGAGGTTTTTCGTCAAAAGACATTCCTTAATTAAATAACCACCAACCTTCGGGCTTTCGGCCCTTAATCCGTTTCCTAGACACTGATTTGGCAAGAGTCAAGTTCCAACAACTTTCCCCCTTAGGATAATCTCCTAATTGAGTCCGAGATGTCCCTAGGGCCAACGTCTACTCATTTTAAGTTAGTCTTGGGTTAGTGAGTGCTTGGATTCTAATTTTTGAGCTAAGGAAGGGTGATTAAATCCCCCACCTTATCTTGTTATTGGGTTGGTGCCCTTAAAATCAATTAGTGCAAGTGTACAAGATATGTAAGATTCACTCAAGCGATATAAATCAACCAAGAAGTGAGTCCTATGCTAAATGCAATGCATACGTACCTTGCTCCAGCACTCTTCAACAGTAAAATAAAGGAATTGAAAAGACACGTGCCTAAGATGCAAACGTCTATTCAATTTTTTTTAACTTTTTCAACAAACTTTTTACTGTTGGTTTATTAGCAGGTTTATGGTGATGGCATATAAGAAATAAAGATGCAGCAAGCTATGTTTTTGGCAAAGTAAGCAACCCTGCACAAAATCTATTAGTAGTCAACTCTTCTTTGCCTCAGATCCGCGGCTTTGGCCGCGCAAACGCGGCAAATCAGAGGGCCCTTGGTCTCTGCTTTCTACAGCAGAGGCCCAAGACCACTTGTATGTCACTGCAACCTTAATTTCCTGCTTTGCTTGCTCTATAACCTGCAACAGAGAAGAAAATTCGTTTAGTTCTAAAAAATTTTCAATAAAAATTCAGATTTCAATAAAAACGTTACCCTCCCCGGCAACGGCGCCAAAATTTGATTGAGGCTAAACCTGCACACAAAATACGAGATTTCAGAACTTATAATAAAAATGTGCAAGTGCTCAATTCTTCCGCGATAGCAAGTGGCTATGCGGGTCGTGATCCACAAGGAGGGTTTTGCGATAGAAGCGTTTACGTTCTGTATTAAAATCTTTGTGAAAATCAAACGAGAGTTCTTCTCTGTTTTTAGTTAAGAAAATAAGAAAAGAGAGTTATGTTAAAGGTTAAAAGAAAATGAGAGATGAAGAAGGTGGAAAAAAATCAGAAAACGGCGAAAGCGACAATGTACAAATGATTATTTACAAGGAAGTGAAAAGAAAGTGAATATGTACATATGAGTCGAAAAAGAATGATTTGGAGGAGGTGGTGATCTATACTAAAGAAATAAAAGAAAAGAAAGAAAGAAGAGTGAAGAAATACTTACCTAGTTTTGATTGATGACTTACCTGAAAACCTTTGCATGTTCTACCTTTGTTTAGGAGGCGTTCAATGCATAGATCATAAGCCCGAGCTCAGTCCCCGTTCGCATTATATCATCAAGTCTAGCAAAAACATGAAGTGATACGTCTTGAGGAGGAGAACGCCTTCATGAACTATCGTTGGCACTCACATAACATCGTTATACTTGTGCTATGGAATTCACTTGTAAACTCAACAAAAAACAACTAGGTAAAGTAGAAGAGGAAGACGAAAACAAAAGAAAATGAAAGTAAAGCAGAACATACAAATGTTACCTTTTATTGCTTGAAACGATGAAAGAAAGGAGGAGGGTACATCGGTGTCACTCTCAACATATGCCTCTCTCTCTTACTTACATGAATCATCATCTAACCTAAGCTTACATACAATTTACATAACAAGAAAAGAAAAACCTAAACTAAGAATTGAAAAACTAGTCTAAATCCTAACTCTGCATTGGCGTCCCATTTTCAGCGCAAGTACAGGCCTTTTATAGGCATAAACCCAACAACCAAGATCCCAGGGAGATCGGGGGAGCAAACGCTCCCCCTAACTCCCCAATAATGCCGCGGAAACGCGGCTTTTGCCGCGTTTTCGCGGCCAGGGTGTGGCCAGGTGGCCACACCCTGTTGGTGGGTCGCGCTGGTTTGGCCTTCTGACTTTATCTGGAGTTGGTTTTGCAGTTTGAGTCCCGGATTCTGACGAAATGGCCTTGGATTCTTGGCTTTAACCGATCGATTTTGAGAGGATTCTTCTCAACCGGTTTTTCACCTCTTGATTTTGCCCTGATTTACTTAGTGCGAATTAATTCTGATTTAATTCAGAATTTTGGTGGGCTTTGGGCTCATTTCTGTTCATCTCCTTAAAGATTGGGCCTGCAAATAAATTAAACAATTAATTAGGACAATGCAGGCTTTTAATCTATAATAAGTATGGACATATGATATTAAATATGCAACATTAGCGACCAATCATTCATCCATGATTAAGTCTTCATCATCTAAAGAGTTTTCTAGACATACCTTGGAAGCATCATCACCATGTGCCATGAAGCACATGTAAGCGGCATCGATCTCCTCTTCGGATTCTGACTCCGAGTCATCCCACGTGGCCACCATTGCCTTTTTCTTCTTTTGCCCATTCTTGGAGGTAGTAGCTTGTAGAGAGAGGCAATCGGCAATTAGGTGTCCCGTCTTCTTGCAATGAAAACATGGACCCGATTCCTCTATCTTCTTTTCAAATCTTCCTTGAGGTTTTCCTCTTTGGAAGTTTCTTTGTCTACCTTTCTTATAGAACATTTTGCCCACCTTCCTTATGAGCAAGGCAAAGTCTTCATCGTAGTCTTCCGATGAATCCACTTCATCATAGGAGGATGGAGCCGCCTTGAAAGCAAGTGCTTTCTTCTTTGGTGCCTCCCTTTCTTCTCTTACCTTCATCTCCATCTCATGGGTTTTGAGATTGCCAATGAAGCCGGAGAAGTCCATCTCCTTACTATCTTTTAGCTCTTTGAGGGTGGTTGTCTTCACTTCTCAAGACTTGGGAAAAGCTCTAATGACCTTCTGAATCTTTTGATCATTATCGATGTTGTCACCTAAAGAAGATAAGGCATTAGTAATCTTAGTGAAACGAGTGAGCATATCATCTACGCCTTCATTATCAAGCATATAGAAATTTTCATATTGAGAACGGAGCAAGTCAATTTTAGATCTCTTGACTTGTGATGTTCCCTCATGAGTAATAATAAGCACATTCAAACTTTAAAAACAGATTTGCAATTTATGATGCGGGAAAGATCATCTACATTTAATGCTTGAGTGAGTGCATATTGGGCTCTAGCATTGGCCTCATAGTCCTTAGAGGTTTCTTTGGACCATGTTCTCTCATCAGTGAGAGGTTCAATAAATTCTTTGGTGATGGACTTGCAACTCTAACTCCTAGGGATTTTAGGAATAGGGATTTTTGACCTTTCAAATGGGGAAGTTCAACCATTAAATTTGGGTGGGGACTTGATGCTAGAAAAGTCAACTGATGCGATGAATACAAGTATAGTGCACAACAAATAATAAATGCAACAAATAGATATAGCCAATAATGAGGATCTCCCTAAGGTGGTTAAACCAATTTGCTAGGGTTAGGCTCTGATACCAATTGAAATCACCTAGAGGGGGGTGAATAGGTGAAGGCTATACTAAGTGACAAATAATGCGGATTAAAATCTAATTAACAATAAGCAACAATAATAAAAAGACTTGCAAGAGAGTATACAAATAATAGAGCAATTAAAGGAGAGATAGAGTTTAGAGATAGGTGGACAATCGCAAACACGAGAATATGTTTCGAGGTTCGAGCCACTGCTATACGTCCCCGCCTTCAACACGATGAAGGATTTCCACTATACTTGATCCCACCAGATCATCAATACAAGTTCTCACTAAAACTCTTTGGACACACTTGTCTCTCTCACGGTGCCGCAACACCAACTAGGAGCTCACTAGCTCGCCTGAGGCCGCAACCTCTACAACTTCTCAATATGAAGAAAACGGTGATCAACACTTAACCACAAACAATGGCTCACTTGTACAACCCTACAACCAAGATGAGGAGATGAAACTTTTGGAATTGTGTAGTGCACAAATCTAGAAGAGAAGTAGAGGAAGGCTTCAAGCTAAAAGGATTGGAAATTTGGCTCAATGAAAACTTTTTGCTAAAAGGCTAAACTTTTGAAATTTTTTGATCTTAATCTTGTAAATCTTGTGTTTTAGTTGTAGAACACTCCCTCTATTTATAGGGGATGAAAACTGGGTTAAAAAGGCCAAGAGATTCGTTGGGAGAAGCCCTAACAAAAAGACAAACCAGAATATAGCCGTTACAGCCTAGTCAGCAGAGTTTTCTGCTTCCGGTCGACTGCCAACGGTCGAAAATCTGACCATTGGGAACGCGGTCGACCAGACGGTCGATCGTGAAACCCAAACAGAGAGTTATACTCTCTGTCGATCGACTGGGACGGTCGACCGGGAAAAACAGAGAGCACTGCTCTTGCTCCCGGTCGACCGGTCAATCGACCGATGTGCCCACATGCACAGTAGTGCATGTCAGTCGACCGCCCGGTCGACCGACAGAGCAGTTCTGCTCTGCCCGTGGTCGACCATGCGGTCGACCAGACTAGGCTAAAAGTCAGCTTTTTGAAAACTTTTTGAAGTCTAAATTTTTTGATAAAATTCTCGAGACGGGTATATACAAAATAGAGTCTAGGGCTTATAAAGACCAGGGTGTGATCATAGATCAACACCAAAAGATTTGAACTATATTTTGTTAAAAATTCTTTTTCTAAACTTAAAAACCGTTTTTCCAAAAACTTGTTTTTTCCAAAAATCGAATTTTCCAAACTTCGTTTTTCTGAACTTGATAAGAAATTTTGTAATAAAATTTTGTTTGAAAGCATGAAGCAATATAAATATGTGTGTGTGACAATCCCAATGTTATCAACCTCTATCATCTCGATTTTGACAAATAGACTATAAATTCTAACTAAAAGAAAAATGCAAAGATACAAATCTTGTATAGTCTTCTCAAGTTGTTTCATTGATCCTTGAGCGCTTCTAGTGTGCTCGGCTCTGGGATCTAAATCCTCGCGGCTTCCAAATGTGAGTCTTGTGTAGGAGTCATCAATCAACCTATGTTTTTACCTGAAACTTATTTAAATAACTTTATTAAATCCTAACTTCATATGTTTTGTAATCATCAAAACTTAGGGCTAATGGCCTTTGGGCCAACAGATTTCTGATCTTCAGATGTGGCACAAGCAATGGGATGGTGTCTTCCGGGAGGCATTCTCCGACGAGCAAACCTTTTTTGTTTCCACATCGGGAACCTGTTAATGGTAGTAGGACTGGATGGATCAAATCTTGATCATCTTTATTTTATTTTCAAAAAGTTTTAAACACATAGATGTAGAAGAAATTTGTATTACTCTTGTCAGATGTAATCAATATATTTAATGAAATATATTCGAAATGAAAAGATCTTGGGATAGAACTATACATATTCTTTGGAATTGAAATGGTTGACTGGATCTTGCCTGGTTTGTTTTTACTGTTGGATTTTTGGAATTGATATGACCATGCCTTTCGGAGTGCTGATCTCTATCTCTACTATGGTTTATTGGATATGGAGTGTTTAGTGAGTTTAGTATTGTTGTTTTTTAGTGGGGATGATCCCATCAGTTGTACATGCAAATTTTAGGCCTACGAGTGAAAAAAATCCTGATAGCAAAGTGGGGTTCACGGTTGCTCCCAAAGGAGAAAATGCCATCAACGGAGCTGTGAACTTTGGCTCTGAGAGAGGGAGATCCTTGTAACATGTTAAGAATTATGCAAACAAATAGTCCCACAGTAGCTAGACATGGGGATGGTCATGAGTATATAAGAATTTGGGCTACTCCACCTAGAAGGCTAGTTCTTTGGGATGGTGCCTCAATTCCTAACAAGTGGTATGAGAGCCATACCCCAAACTTAGCCATGTTTGGAAGATCTCCCAAGAGCGCAAAAGGTGTGATGGCCCCCAGTTAAGCTAGATCTAAAAAAGATTAAGCTCTCGAGGTGACCGTGGTGCTCCAGGTGCTTCATGAAAAATGCGTTACTGCCAACGCAGTGAAGAGAAGTAATCTCAATTGAGCATATATGGTGAGAAGATGACTCTCTGTTTGAGTGAAGATTGTTAAGAATTATACAAACAAATAGTCACACATTGGCTAGACATGACGATGGTCTTGGGTATATAAGGATTTGGGCTACTCCACCTAGAAGGCTAGTCATTTGGAATGGTGCCCCAAGTCCTTACGTAGAATAGTAAGGGCTCTGAGCGGGGGTTGGAGCCATAACGGAGAGTTCCGATTGCCCTAGGATAATTGAGAGGGAGCCTGTAGGCAGATGCTCGCATTGCCATATTTGAGTGGGGAAAATTGAAACTATACCTAGAGGAGGTGAATAGGTGTTTGTTGGCCCAAAGGCCAATCACTCTAGTTTTGATGATGATTAACTCATGTAATTATAGTACTAATGATCTTGTGTTTAATTAGTTTCAAATTTGTTATCAAGATCTTAGTAGGTGTGTAGCTTCAACAAAAGATTTAAAGTCAAGTTTTGAAGCTAGCACGGTTTGATTCAAGAGCTTGTGCATCAAGACCACATCAAGTACTCAAGAGGAGTCTAGCTCTATGGATCATGTTTGGACCAAGTCAAGAAGATGTGAAGACTTCAAGTGAAGACCTTCAAGATCAAGGCTTGTGTCTAGGTTTATTTTTATAAGATTTTATTTTTAGATAAAATGTAAAGGATAGAATAGTTGGTGGATTGCTCAAGTATACCATATACACACACACTCTTGATTTAGATAAAGTTTTTCATAAAATAATTTTTTTTGGAAAAATACAAAAGAGTTTTCTTTTAGAAAAATACCATTTTGGTTTTTGGTATTCAAAGTTACATGTATTTAACCAAAACCAAATTTAGAGCTTAATGTCAAAAACATAGATATCTCACCATGTTTGTGTAGTGGATCATATCCATACACTCTATGCTTTCAAAGTGTTTAAAATATCTTGTTTTTGTATTTGGAGAAGTTTTGAAAAAACCAAATTTGAAAAAATACAGTTTTTGTTTTGAACCAAATTTTCTAAGTTACAAAAATAGTTCAAATTATCTGTAACATGTCTTGATTTTGCTCAAGCATGTTTGATTATCAAAGTATAATGTTAAAATTATTTTTGTAGATTTTTTATGATTTTATGGGATTTATTGAGTCAAAAATAACCAAGTTTTTAATCCCAGAATTCCTGTCCTGGCTTCAGCCGGTCGACCGGGTCGGTCGACCGAAGCTTGAAGTCGGTCGACCGTGCCGGTCGACCGACGTGCACAGACGTGCACGCCAGCCTTTACTGGAGGGCCGGTCGACCGGGTCGGTCGACGGCCAGAGAGCTCTGCTCTCTTGAAAGCCCCGGTCGACCGGGCCGGTCGACCGGCAGAGAGATCTGCTCTCTGTTCCAGGGTCTCGGTCGACCGGCCGGTCGACCGCTACCCCAATGGTCAGAAATCTGACAGTTGGCGGTCGACCGGTCGGTCGATCGTCAGGCCAACCTGGCTCCAACTTCTAGTTTTTCTAACTCTATAAATTGGGGCTTTTGGTGGCTGTTTTCTACAAGATTTTCAAGTAGGTTTTGAGCTAGTTTTTCCAACTCCATTAAGAAGTTTTCTCCACTTATTTGAGAGCAAATATTTCCAATCAAAAGGAGAATTTTTATCAAGATGTTTAAAGTGATTTTCTTGAGTTTTCCTCCACCATCTCTTTCCTTGTTTTCTCACACAACACTTGAGCTATCCATTGCTATATCTACCTATAGGGATTTGTTGTGAGAGAATTTTAGGTGATCAGGAGTTGTGATCACCAAAGTTCCTTCATTTGCTTTGAGGAGGCTGACTTGCGGGTTCGCGATGTTTCGAGTTCGTGTGTGGACTCGGTGTTTGAGGTGCGGCCTCGGCGAGCTTGTGGGCTTGCGGTGTGTACGGGACTAGAGAGTCCAAGGAGTTCAAGTGTGAACTCGCCTTGTAGGTGTTGCGGTACCGAGTGATCCGGTGGGATCGATTATACTGGAAATCCTTCAAGTGTGAAGGCGGGGACGTAGAGCAAGGGTGCTCGAACCTCGAAACAAATCTCCCGTGTTTGCGATTGCTCTCTCTATCTCCTACTTGTTTATATCTTGCATGTTATTATTGTCTTTATCTTTATATGCTTGATATACATATTGTGCTTAATTGTTATATGCTTGGGGTGTGTTTGCTAACACTAGTTTTCAACCAACAGAGCCAACGCGCCACCTCAACTCTTATTTAGAGGAATCTTGAGGAGTTAGTCCAGAGCCCTTCACGGGGAATTCGGCTACACTCTTGTGTTAACTTGGTGTTTAGTTTAATAAGTTTTTAATTCCGCATTAATTGACCATAAGATTAGCCATCACCTATTCACCCCCTCTAGGTGATTCTACAATTGGTATCAGAGCAAAGTGCTCTTGATTTAGGTCTTACAACCTAGAGTTAAAGATCCTCATTTTTAGGCTAATCACAATATTTGTACAGACACCATGGACTTTATGACACCTCCCACCTTTGACATTCTTAACATCCAAATTTAGAAGGTTAAGATGTTCTTGTATCTCAAAGCCCTAGGCATTCATGTTTATTTTGCCACTACTAAAGATTCATATTGTTTAAATGGCAAAAATATTGAGGCTAATGCAAAGGCCATTTATGCTTTGAAAAGTACCCTAAATGATGAATATTTATCTAGGGTTTCTAACATTGATTCGGCTTTTGTAGTATGGAACACAATTCTCTCCCTTGGCGAAAAGAACAATATTATGCGGGGAGCGACTCGGATGTTGGAAGCGACACATCCAATGTGTGCTACATGGTCCAAGGGGAAAACCCCCTTGAGGTAACTACCGAATCCGAGGTAGAAGAGGATGTTGAAATGCCATATAATGAACTAGCATCATTTTGTCAACAACTCTTAGAAAAATATGAATTGATTAAGAAAGATAATAAGAAAATGAAAAAGAATTTTGATTGCATGTTAAAAGAAAATGAGTCTTTTAAGAATAAAGTTGCATGCTTTGAAAAAGAAAATAAAAATTTGAAAAATGAAAATATTTCCTTGCTTTCCAAATTGAATGATTTATGTCAAGGAAATACTTCATTGAAAAATAAGATTGTTTTGGTGGAAAAACAAAAAGAAGTTACTTTGCAAGAAAACACTACTTTGAAAAGAAAAATTGTTGAAAAAGAAAAAGTTAATATTTCTAAAAAGAATAAGAAAAATGATTCACATTCTCATCATGCTTTACATGCCACCATTAATCAAAATGAGATTAAAAATTTGAAAAATAAAATTGATAGTTTGAGCTCAACTTTGAGCACATGTGCATTTAACCACTCTAGATTGGAGTCATTGTTTTCAAAGAAACAAGCTCCACATGTTCATGCACATCATTCACATCATGCATATTCACTATTTGCACGTCATGATCACACACATACACATTGTATCCTAAGGTGTACAAATGTACACATTGTGGCCGCAAAGGCCATTTAGCAAAGTTTTATTTTGATAAGATACATCATGTAAATTTTGCTAATAAAAATGTTGGGTTCCTTACAAAGCTAACCCCCAGGACCCAAAAGAAAATGGGTACCAAAATCCCCACCTTGTGTTTTTTATGTAGGTGCGGGCTCTCACAAAGCGTGAGAGGAATGGTGCCTTGGTGGTGGATGCATGGACTTGATGGACATACTTTTGATGCACCGCTATCAAGGAGGTTTGGTGGGACAACCACCATGTTTTGGAGAATTGGAGTATAGTTCTTTGGTTTGGTAACTATCTCTAAACTCCTAATTTAGTTTACATGCTTATTCATATATGATATTTTTAGCATGTTCATGTTTTTTTGGCTTCATGTGGTAAATACTAGTTTAAATGTAGTTTTTTATCAAAACTTGGATGTATACTTGTACAAGTAGTGAGCAACATTTGATTCATATACGTTTGCACTTCATTGTTCATTTGTACTCACTATATGCACATGTATAGCCTAGTTTTGATGATTCTCTCAATTACACTTGTTTTGCCTATTTTCATATTTTACTTCATGTATATGTATCTTGTATTCAAATCTAATAAATATACATGTATACCCCATGAGTCATTTGCCTTCATGCAATTTACATTATGGACTCTTTTATATTTGGGATATGTATGCATATTGTTAGGAATGGATAAATCATACATATACCTAGAAGTTTAGTTTTTTAAAGTGAATTTTCATGATTTGTTTATAAAAAATGATATTC
The DNA here is from genome assembly GCA_038442645.1 of Agave tequilana. Classification (NCBI taxonomy): domain Eukaryota; kingdom Viridiplantae; phylum Streptophyta; class Magnoliopsida; order Asparagales; family Asparagaceae; genus Agave; species Agave tequilana. The sequence continues at coordinate 53,977 of JAVJIF010027826.1, forward strand.
ATATTTTGAGCTTCATTGATTATCTTCATGAAAAATGCTAATTACATAATTTTTGTACACTCACACTTTATTTTGTTTATTAATGACTATGCTTCATGATCATTTTGAGCTTTATGGACTTTGAGTGTCGAATTTTGTGTATTTGGTATATTTCATGATATACAGATGATTTGGTTTCATGTTTTTGAAGGATCGTTAACTAGTTTTCAAAATAATATTTAACTAGTTATTATTCTTCAATTTGGTAGTAGTTTTCACTATTAAAATATTTTCAAAACATTATTTTTGAAAACCCCTTCCAACTCCGTCAATGGGCAGATGGATGGGCGAGTATGTCTTGTAAGCCCTATTGAAAATCTTTTATCTTGAGCATATGAAGGGTGGTAGGTTATGAGTTATATACATGATTTATATTGTTATTTTCAATTGGTATCTCAATTGATATTTTTGTATATACTCATATTTTGTTTATATATATGTATGCTTTCAATTTCGAATAATATCAATTTTTATTGGTATTCTATTTCTCATACATATATATGATTTTCATGTGCTTGCTTTACAATGGGTTTACATATTTAAAGCACAAAATTAGTTTATGCTAAGCTTGATCTAAAACTTTATTTCAATTGGTATCTCAATTGACATTTTAATAAAGCTTATGCATGGTTTTTTCAATTGGTATCAATATGCTTCTATTTCAAATTTGTTATAAATTTACAATTGATATCAATATGTAATACCTATTTGAAAAATTCAAAATTTGTAATGTTTATTTATAGTTGTTTATTTACAATTTTACAATTGGTATCTTAAAATTTGACTACAATTGGTATCTTAAATTTTTTTTTTATATGATTTGATTTTCTAAGAATCCTCAAAATTTGTTTATTGAGAAAAACTCAAAATTTGTTTTTAATGAGAAAATTAAAAATATTTTGATTTATATTGCCTATATGCAAGGAGAGCTTAACATCTCTTCTACATATAGATTCATGTTGAGTGTATCTTATATTGAGGAGCTTGACAACTCTTCATTATGCGGTACACGTGTGTAAGGGGAGCTTCACATCTTATGCATTGCATATTATGTGTTATGTGAATTAAGGCTTGTCATCCTTTCTTCATGTAATGCATATATGTAGGGAAGTTAAATTAGCGTCCTCCTCTTCATGAATGTATATCGCATATATTCTTATTATTGTTGTGTTTGATGTCACCCCTTTATTGATTCTTTGTTTCGGACAAAAAGGGAGAGAACATTGTTTTGTTTTTACTTTAACCCCTTT